>JAUUEB010499827.1:0-39381 GCA_032362205.1 Clione limacina
ATTTCACTCCTCTACCAGTGATAATTGCTTTGTAACGAAACCATGTGTAAAATAAGGTAAAGATAAATGAACTTAAGCATAGAAGTTCTCCCTGTATGTTTGAAGGAAAGCAATTTATAGTAAGCCAAAGGAAGTTATGAGTTATGATTCCGCATTTTGAATCACCAACTGCTTCATTTGTCGATTTACAAAATGGATAAACGTAAAAAGGGGTCGGGAAGAGAAAGACCAATAGAAGATCAACAAAACGATCATTGATTGTATGCATGGTTTGTGTAACCATTGCGATTTATCTGATTGTATGTTTGTCAGAAATTTGTCACATGAGTTAAATATTTATTAAACTGCTTTGCTCACAATTGACTTTCATGTCATATTTATTTTAGACACTGTCTAACCATGAAACTTCAGTATGTTTGTCCAGTAGCAGATTGAAGGGATGCGGAACCTTAAACGTTTCCTTAACGAAATGTTAACAGGGGTCCCCGAAATAAGTTAACCCAGCGGGCCTCATATACGCTTAATCCGTTTGTCAGTATATTATATGTATCTGCCGTTTGAAGTATATCTGTTTTACTTTATAGATCGAATGCGATATGAACGAACCTGTTTTGCTTATCGTATTATTTTTGGTCTGAGAGTGTAAATATTTTCTTCAAGTCAATAAATTACGAAATCGCAAAGAAGTTCGACGTCGGCCACATACTATCTATCATGTTCAATCCTTTCCCCTTTTTCACTGACCCCGTTCTATAGCACTTGTCTAAAAAATGTGATGCCCCACAATTTAACATCTATTCACCCATTATTGTTTTCTAAACGAGATTGTTAACCTAAAAAACATGTTATAAAAAATGTCTCGAAGATTCAAGCTACAAAAAGCAAGCTTTGTGATCGCTTTGGAATCGAAAGCATGAGTTTATTGGCTTTTTTCTTTACGACATTGCCACAGGGAGTGAACGTCTTGACAATGCGGTGGGATGCTCTTTGATTCCCTGCGGAAATCAGGCTATTTATGGGATGAAATTACACATCAGTTTTGAGATTAATTTAATTGTTGATTTCATGACGATGTGGTGAGATTGAAATGGCGGTTTCAAAACTACATCTAGAGATAAAATTGCGGTTAAGTCAGGGTGTTATATTCAATCTGAACGCCCTAAGAATTGTCATGAGAATTGCAAATGAATAGCAAGACGCGCGCCGTCTACCGCGAAACCCATGATTGTTAAAAACCTTTGATGTTTCCATTGTCGTACAGTAAGATAAAATCATGATAAGCTTGAAAAGCTCAACACTTTCTCGTTGTAAAACTGCCCTATTTCCGGTGTTAAATAATATGAACGTCGGTGGTAGGAAAACTAGATCGTATTATTATTTACAAGTATGATGTGTAAACGTGTGTATTGAATTGTTCGTTAGATCAATGAGTGGATTTATTCCTAAATCCTCCACTCTTGACTCTGAAATACAGCGTAGTATAAGTTTATTGAATACGTTTGAAAAGGTTTTCTCTTCGTTTATATGTTTGAATCTATTCATCGAACTACAATTAGTGTAACATTTATTGCATTATAAATTCTTTTTATTGTCCCGGTGAGGTAAACGTGTGTTGTATAAATATGTATTTAAAGATTTCAAGCTATCTGCTCTTCGTCTGTTTTGACATGTGCTATTAGTTATCTGTACCTAGCCGTCATTTTCAATAGAAGTAGACAATGATGATAAACGTAGGCGAGTGGCATCTCTTTTGGCATGAAACATTACAGCTGACTATTGGTAGTTCGCAGTAATCAATGTTGACTGTATAGACATATTCAAAGTGGTGCTTATACCATCTTCCTCCTTCTTATTACATCCGCTTGCCATGTGTAAATTATGAAAGATGTTGTAATCAATTTGACATTAAAGTAGTATTCCTCTTAATTCCTTTTGATATTTTACTTAATTAGAAAGACATGAATAGCTAGGTGAAGGTACTTGGTATCACCTCAAACAAATGAAATATCACCATAGAATTGATAAAGGCAAGCACTAATTTGTTTTTTGGTAAACCAGGTCTTCGAATTTTGCATGTTTTGTAAATGTGATTTCTGATTTGTGCGTTTGACTAATTTGCAGCAAAAACCTGGATTTGTACCATTTAATTCTGACTTATGACGTTATCATTAAATCTTATTAATAAAAAACTAAGCTTTCATCGATATTTCTGTCTTTTTATTCATTTTAATTGTTTGAACAATTACAGTACATGTAAGTTTAGACTCGGGAAGAGTGTCAAGTTCTATGTAGTGTCAGTGGGTTCCTCGCATCTAACCGTCTGTGACGTCATTTTAAAGACATGCTTTACTATCACAATAAATATTATAACATAGAAAGAAGTTTCAACAAAATGAATAAATAAAACAAAAAACGGGGAGAACTATTGAAGCCTCAAGTCATGAGTACGACCTGGATGGGGAACTGGCAAGTTTGTGCCGCTACATCCATAAGTCTTTTCATATACAAAGAATGTATGTGCATCGCTAAAGCGCTTAAAGTCAATACAGGCAGAACTTACAACTTAACAATTTTCGGTGGTGCCAAGGAAGCAGTGTTTATCTGTAGTAGAAACGTCGATATCTTTTTGTTTTCTTTCAATCAAATCGTTTTTAATAAGGTCCAAACCCATTTGTTTAGTTTTAACTGTGGTAGTGAAAAAACTGTTATATTATGGTTTATATTTAAAAAAAGCTAAGAACGCAAACTATGTTTTCGTCTATGTGTAAAAATTGTATACTGGAATTCAGAAGGATATGGCATATAACGAGAGTAGAGGCTTTTTGGGAGAGGAAAACAATTCAGACGTGAACCAAGTTTACATTGAATTAAAGTGTTCATGATCTGTAAAAGAAAAAATAATATATTTAATATACATGCCTGTGTTGTAGCATTTGAAGCTAAATTGTTATCAAGATAAGCATCAATTAAATATTAATTCTTATCTAAATCTCAAACAAATAGGTTTGAAGTACACATCGTTATTTTCTGTTGAAATACCAAGTAGTAGACTGTCATTAGCCTTTATTCAAACTTAAACATTCTTTCATCCGCTTTTTCGTTTCAAATTTTTCCTAATTGAGGCGTTTCTTTAAGTAAAGAAGCAATCTTTTCATTGACACATTAATAGTCTGATCTTATCTGATATGAAAAGACACACGCCTCCCAAGACGAATCCCTGAAATATTTTCTGACATTCAGTCTGTATTAAATGTATTCCGTCTATCACGTGAGCACGTAAATATGTTTAATAGGGATTTATCTTTTATCTATTCTAGCAATTAGGGTAAATATCGGCAAAGCAGCAGGTGATTGTCTTTAAATGTGATAACATGTTTATTTTGGTAAGGAGAGACATCAGAAAACGATTACTGCACAATGCTAATCATTACGACTGTCAATAGAGTGATTTTGATTACAATGCAAAGCGGGTGTTTATTGACAAAGTATGTTGATAACGGATAAAACCGTCAAGTTTTGACATGCTTCTTCAGTAAGCTGAAATACATTTTTATATTATTGCGGTTAGAATAACCAAGTTTAGTTTATCGGTCTTTGATCTTGAAGATTAAGAATTAAATATGACTTAATTATTTTTTAAACGTTGTTTCAATGTAGCAATCCATATTTTCGACCACCCATGAACGGAAACAACAGCTGGAGGGACTTAAAATCTTAATAAAATCTGATTGACTCATCCTGGAGTGTCACAATATGTAGTGTCAATGACGGTCAAAAGGATTACTCTAAGCCCACGAGCATATTCCACGTTTTCTTGAATCTCTACGAATGCTGGCAGTCATTGTCTAAAACCACATGGGTTAGCGCTCTAAGGAAACGTGACGAATGTGCCAATCTACTCTAGTCACACGTATCAATGTCATGATCAATGCGTCTGTATTTCAAGAAGGTTGAAGGCCAGGCCTCTTTATACTGAACATTCTTTGTTTGTAGATATAAAAAACAAACACTATACAGCCAGGGATTGACTTAGACTATCCTATATTATAACCACCATTGAAAGAAACCACAAAATATACTTCAATGGATTTGTTGTATTCAATAAGTCTGACATAAAAACCGCAGGTACGTATTTAGCAAATATGAACGTGGGATTTCTCAGCAATTAGTTAATTATGAATCAATTAATTTTTGAGTGTTTCGGCAAAAGATAATCAGATTCAGACAAAGCATTTTTTTCCATTCAAATGTCATGTGACAAATCTTAAACATATTTTGTTCTATTTTACAATAATTCAATGTCATCTAGTTTGACAAGTTGAAATGTTACTATACTTAGCAAGTGACGATCGTGAGCTGTAAAGTTGTTTCCCCTTGTTTATCTATTTCTTAGGCAATTCGGTGCATCTATTGATGACGAGAAGGTAGAGAGTCAAATCTTAGTAACCTACGCAGGTAGTTTATTCTCAGAAGTACTACAAATCCCTACGACAAAACAATCAAATTAATCTCTGTTGTGACACGCCACGGTGTTTTATGTGTTCGTTGGCAACAGCAAATTCTCAGACGAAAAAATTAAGTCTGCAGTTCCACAATGATCTATTTAGGCATCATCATTGTTCAATGTGTGTTTTGTCGAAACTGAGAACTCAGAACCATTGTACCTACCAGGTACAACTCAACTTTGATACGAATACAAGACGAATGGGATATGTGTATCTTTTTAAGTATTATTAAGTATTGATATTAGTGGTATATAAACCTTTTCGCATTCGTTCAATATCGTTTCGAAAAAAAACCCATATCCTCTGGTATGATTTTCTAAGACATGAATTCTGCAACTTCAATGATAAATCTCGACGTTATTAACTAAACGGCTTCTGTCATATATGAAAAACACATGCGAAAAAAATTGTTTTCTTAAATGTAAAGTTAGTTTTAACGTTTACGATATAAGAACCTACAGCTAATGAAAATCATAAATATATCTGTTTATCATTACACATAACATCGAAATAGCTAATAATATGACATGACATATGAAACACTGAATCGATCCCAGATACAAATATTTGTAAATGCCATTCTCATTACGGTGCATTTTCCAAAACAACCCACATGCGAGTGGTGTCAATCAATGAATGATGCTGTTATTCGCCTTCCATTCATGTGTTAACAAAAATAAAGGCTTTCTTTTTCTTTTTTTTGTGTTTTCCTTTTTTTCTGTAAAATGAGATTACTCTTATGTCAACTGTTTTTTATCTTATTCAATTATATTTCTTATCTATTTCACAGGGACCTAAGTTACAACAGCATTCAATTTGTTGGACGGAAAACACTTAAAAGCTCGTCATTATTGAAAAATTTGTAAGTACAAAAAACCCAATTCTAATATCATGAACCCTTCTGTTGTTCTAAAGGTGAAAAAGCCCAACATGTTAGACGTCTTGACGGAGAGACATGTATTCAGACAAATAAAAGTGTACATGATGTGAAAAGCTACAAAGCAGTAGATAAAACATACAGCGTTAAAATAAACTTGTTTCGTCTTCACACTTTTCTGCAAATAATTTGATAACAATCCCTGAGATCATTGATAGATATGCATTCACATTGTAAACGTATGAATATATTCGTACAACGCTTTATTATGTGATTTATGTGGGATTGTAAGACATTTACAACGATTTGTCATATGTTGAAAAGGTTTATCGTCTTATTTGTTATCTGTGAATGTCTTTGATGTTATGAATGACGGACTCACCAGGCGAACTACAATGTTTCGGTAATGCCTCCTTGTCATATTCTACTGGCAGATCGTGCATCTCTTGGCGAGCTGTTAACTCCGAGTCCTTCATTCATACTCTTCTCTGGGGGGCTCACCGATTGAGACTCTAGATGAAAGGCATACCCTTTTTGGAGACAATTTCACTGGAAAATCTATTGTTAGCAAGATCTCCTTTAAAGAAACTAATTTAAATTTGGCTTTCACGTTCGTCGTCCGAGTTCGTCTTATTCAGCTTTATCATTTATTTGTTTAAAGATCTGATAATATAATCTCCAACATAAAAATATGTCAAATACAAAAGAATAAACATATCAAGATTTTGCAATTGATTGCAAGAGACTCCTATTGAGTTGCGTAACAAAGAAGTCAACGAGAGCATTTACATATCTTATATGTCTATCTGAGATGTTCAGAATTCTCATGATATGTTACACTACACACCTGCATACCAATTATCTGTTTGAAATTGATACTATTTCCATGAAGAATAGGAGCTATTTGATACGAAACCGAACATAAAATGTATCATCCGCTTAATTTGGCACCATGAGGTGAGCCTGTCCAGTAGGGAGCAGGATTTATGACTTAGAGATAAGGGTTTGTCGTATAACATAGGATATGTACATCTCCAATACAATAGAGACAAACCCTGTTAAAAATGAAGTAAATAAATCAACAAAAATGAACACATTCATTATATGCACAGAAAACCTTCTATTTTATTGTATGTTCTATTGTATGTTTTATTGCAGTATATAGTTATGTTTTTAATTTCGTAATTGGAACGCTTCGTTTGTTTTTGGGTTTTAAGGTAATCTATCATTTCTAGACTCTTTTACTGCAATGACTCTTTGTTCCCTGTAATACAAATCTGCTTTCCATTACTACTTTTTTCTGTCTTTCTCGCAAGCTTTCTCTTTTTCATGACATTTTCATCTCTTTTACTTCAATATAACCTCTATCTAGTCATTGTATGCGCAAGTTTTAAAGTTTGGAAATCTTTCTAGCTTTTTGTTGTTGCAAATCATGTCTGTTTTGCACGCTCGATAGATTGTATTATTTTTGGGCAAATTAAAATGTTCTCTTCCCCCTATGACTCAACCCGACTTGGATTTAAATAATAGTTCGGGAACATAGACACACAATTTTGCGTTTGCCAAAAAATTAACTTGATGGAACTGACCACTAGCGCTGACAGATGGTCAAATTATCAAATGGCTCAGAATGGATTGAAAATGGTCGTAAATGAAAGGAGTTTTGTGGAGAAGATTAAAAGCATGCATTTATTTAACGATCCGACCATATACCTTGATTTATTATGTCAAGCTTGACCTTGATGTCATCAAGACACGATGTCACCACTGCTAATATCAATATTAAAAAGGGTCGTACCTTTATGTTCAGCACCAAGAGTGGCACTAACATGACACTTCTAAATATAATACAACAATTTTTTAATGATTTTGGGTGAAGTTTCCGTGAGTAAATTGCTTTTTTCAGTTGCGTGCTCGACGTATAATGTAATATAATATCGTAATAAATAAGAGCCGTTCCAATTTATCTGCAAACTGTCGTGCTTTATTTAGCAACATTGAATTACACTAACATTTTTTATACTTCTAAGAGTATTTTCTAAACATATATTGGAGTTCCCATAAAAATCATGGTAAATTGACTCATACAGGCGTCATGCAAGTTAGTTTATGAGTCTTTCATTTGCATGACCCCTAAACGAATCAATTAACCATGACATTTTTGGCAAATAATGTAATTAGGTTTCTTAGAATGTGTTCTTCACTTTTTTCATGGTAAATTCATACTCTTTGAAATCTAAAAAAAAGTTTAATTGAATAACAAGTGATTAAGAGTGCGCTTCACGTTCAGGATGCATTTCACGCATGTTTAATTCAATGTTGCTAGATAAAACACGGCAATTGCAAGACGAATTGGAACGGCTTTTATTTATTTCTATATATTACATTATACACTGAGCACCTAACTAACAAAACGCATTTCATCAATAAAACGTGATCAATTTCCTCAAGTTAATTGTTTGGCAAACGCAAAAGAGTTTGTATCTATGCTATTTAAGATCATTAAAATCAAAGTCCTGTTGAGTAATGGAGGGGGGGGGGAGACCTCTCATTCCCCCAAGTATATACAAGATAATCAGAGATTGACAAATTCTTTTGTTACATTTTATTGTCTCTAGCATAATATTTCATATGATTGATTGAGTAAATTAACTGAGTCATGGGAGGGGTTTAAAAAGGATAAAAGATAAAACTGAAAACGGGTCATATTGTTTTTGATAGCCTGACGAAGGGAAGTTCTTACGATTATCAAATTGGACAAAAGACTTTAGATTGCACATAATAAAAACATTAATAAATAACTTTTCCTCAGACAACTTGATCACAACCAGATCACGTGCTTATCGGACGGAGCCATAAGACATCTCAAGAATATGGAGATTTTGTAAGTATTATTTTCATCTATGAATTATCTTCATCTGCTCTACCTGTAATTTTATATTGACAAATTATTGATCACGTTATATACAATGAGTATATGAAAAACGTTGTCTTTCTAAAATAAAGTTATCTATGTTAATCTTTATATCTATAAGTTGATTGAATTATCAACTAATATAAATGCCAATACGGATCTAAATGTGACTAGATTTACATTCTTGAAGAGATGTGTGCGCTCAGATAACAAACAAACAACTAATGTTAAGGCATTGACAGCTTTGATCAGCCAATTTAGACTGGGAGTTCTAACATACATTACAGGTTTTACAAATATGTCTACTTGCTCTAAAAGCCTTATTTTGGCAGAGAAATTAAAAGTTTAATCTGTTAACGTAAACTTGGTCTTAGCACTTTGTATAATTCCGTAAAAAGCATCATTATTTTGGTTTGTTATAGCATTCACAATTGTCAGCATTCAGAATGCTTATTATACATTATTTGTGTATTAGAAATATTATTATAGGCAAGAAACAAATGTAAAGAACATTAACAAACGCCGGGTAAAGTGGTTTGATATTAAATCTACGTCGTAACCTTTCGGTTGATATGTTACAGTAATGGTGTTTTCACTGCCATCTTGGAGATACAAAGTTGACACTTCGTTGCCAAACACATTTAGTAATAATAAGATTGTTCCCCTGGGGTATTTTTGTTGGCTGTGTTCACCATTTTAAGAGAACTTAGACAATATATCAGATAACGTCAAACGCGTTTAACCTATTCACGACGTAGATCGCGTTTAACTGTGTCGTGATTCGTACATGATGTTATACTCCATATAAGATACGTAATGTTGATAGACTACTGGGGTTCATTAGCCACGCGATTCGAAGAATCAATTTGGTAAAAGGGAAAGTAAATAGAGGCAGCCATTTTTTAAAAAGGTTGCTCTCTTACTAGATTCAATAATACCGGAAGTCACAGAATACGGAAGTTATATTGGAACAGTTTTCATCGAATCATTCGCTGTATTACGCTAATGAAAGCCCCCATAATGAACTGTCATACGAGTGACCAGCTATAGGACACCAACATTTAGCAGCTGGCGTCTATGAGATCTACTCACCGTTGTGTCAGTTGTCACGTTCTGTCACTTTGTCTTTTTGCTAAGAAGGAAGTGGTCATAATTAGTAAAGGCTAGTGCTACATTTGCCATTTAAATGTGTCCAAGTTGTCCATGGAAATTATGTCCTCGTCACGCCTTGTGCTATCCACCCGTGCTAATAATACATGGAGCATTAACATGTGCAGTAGTTTTTTAGCCACGTATAATTATTGGGCATGGTTTCAATGGAAAAGCGTGACTATATTGATGGACTCTTTAATTCTTTTTATCTCGCTCACTGCGCATGGTGATTTTCACACGACAAATTTTGATGCTAAATGCTAAATTCGTGGAGTTATTATGTACGCTTGACAGTAACATATTATTTTGTGTTAAAGCAAACCACATTTCAGGGGAAATAATCAAATAGTCTACTGATAATCTGAAATCAAATTATCTTTTTTGAGGGCAAAACTTTTCACTTTTTAAATCTGTAACTACCCATAAACGCGCTACGCAACAATATTGAATGAATGGAGATAGAAAAAAATCAATCTAGGAGACTGGGCACCAAATATTGATCCCTACTTATTGATATTGAAGCTAAATTGGTATAAAATGACACAACGGGATTGATAATGTAATACTCTCAGCTGGGCGCGTTACTAAGATTTCCAAATCTAGGGGTTTATTATTGAAAAAAAGGTGTTCATTGTAAAAATCTTAAAATTAAATTTGAAAAAGATGGGGGAAGGGTACTTTGCCCAGTCCGCCCTAGATACGTGCATATACAATTAATACCAGTCTCCAATCCATCACATCGAATAATGATGCGGAATACATTTCTAAATGAGATATAGCGTGTTCCTATGACCTCATATTGCTGGTAATATCTTCTCCGGTGGTCACGATATATAATCTTTACCAGCCATAGAGTTAGTCTGATTTAACCCCATCCTGTTTTTTGGGGATAATGCTTGGACTATATGTAAAAAACAGAGAAATCCCTTCTACTTCATCGCTCATTAACCAAAGTATGTGTGGCCATTACATGTATGAGTCCAACAAGAAATCCCATATGGCTGTGATGAGATGATGTTGAGTACTCCCATGGGTGAGGTTAGCCGACGACATGACCTCTTGTAGAAAAAACAACAGCTCACTTTCAACGTCATCATCATCACTCTACTCACTACCATAACTACTCACGTTGTAGGCTAAGCCCTGATGGGGGTCGTTGTCTTGTAGAGTATCAATGAGCACTGCATGGTACCACACACAGAGCTAGTGACGACCTTGGTTCATGTAGCCCACCTGTATGCATCTGGCTTCATACAGCGGTCGTAGACCTTAACTGGCCATTTCCTGTTATGACAGTTCTTTTGTTTGTACTGACCGATATTCGTGGAAGAAGAATATATGATTAAACTACCAGTCGAAGTAAACGAAAGCAGGTGCGTAGCAAGGGGGACATGAGGGAATGTCCCAACCCCCTTTTGAGTCCAACAATTTTTAATACATTTTCAAATTTTTCGACCGCTTTGGTGGTCATGGACTCGACACGAACCAACTTTGTAACCCCCTTTTCAATATCCTTGCTACGTGCCTGAAAGAAGGTATTTACCTACATTCAACTCTCTTTCCTTAAAACAAACGCCATGCATGACCCTTTCAAGTAATATTTCGAAACGATGCTTCACAACGATATGAATATAATTTGCAGATATATTTCCTTCAGCAATAAAAGTCATATCAAGGTAAATATGCGATTAGGAGATAACGACTCACCAATCACTCGAGTTTCTCTCTGTTGTGATGGTTGCCGCGTACCGTGAGTGTAGTCAGACAACCCACGTGGCATGAGGTCGCTAATGAGGCGAGATAATTAGTCTAGAGTGCATCTAGCTTGTCGTACATTGAACCTAGATGTGAGCAAGGTCGTTTTTGTTTCATTGATACAGATTAATTGCCCTCCCCTGTACCCCCATCAAGTTCTGTTCCTCCTCCACTATTCTCTTTTCCTGTAAACGACTTGTAGTTGTTATTGCTGTCGTATTGATTTTTGTTGTTGAACAAATAAATGAAAATTTGCTTTTCGAATAAGATAAGTATAAATGAGAATCATGCATTTTGAAATGGAAAACAGTTCATCAAATATTCTGCAATCAAAACACATCCGTGTTAATATGGTCAATGTCAAACTATTAGATATCCTCTTAGTATAGAAGCAAAATATAATTTTCATGAAAGTTAGCAGATGATGGCGTTAGTTAAAAATGATTCAATATTGATTATATGTACATTATACATTATATCTTTAATTAGAACTGAAATGAGAAAGTTATCGTGTGTTCTTTCTTTACAGAACTCTGAGTAACAACAACATGACCTCATTACCTGCCAATTTGTTTGACAACATGAGAGCGCTTCGGGTCTTGTAAGTAAACCCCCTACAATGTCATGAAGACCAGAGATGTAAAGGTCATTTCTCAGCGTCATTTATTCCTATGTTATATAATATAACTTCAAATAGTGAGCATTACTTTCTTTTACACCAGTAATGATGGTTACCGTATACAATAATGTGTAAGCTGGCCCACACTGATTTGTCCCTTATTAAAATTCATATGCAATTTCATGTTTATCTACGAAAAGCAGTTTTTAATGTCATCTCTTTCACATTTTACACATTTCTACGCTGAATTACACCAAATTATTTGATATCAATTGTCATTAGAAATAAACAAACCATTTAGAATAATATATCTGTTGTGACGCAACATTATTATGTTTTATTGCGTAGTTGCAGGCTTGATTGTTTTTGTTCTATTTCAACTTGTTGTTTTTAGTTGGACAGATTGAACCCATTAGCAATGTACCCATTATAACGCCATCTGTGTTAACATTTCTGTGATTGTCAACTATCCCTTGAATTTAATTTAATTTTTGTTTCTTTGTTACGTTTGCAAAATGTCCTTTACTCCAATGTTCACAATGGTTTTACTGTCATTATCTTTGATCAATAGTGTTAAATTATAACTTTATATGTGTTTTTTTCATTAGTTATATGAAAGTGTATGAAATATTTAACAGCAATTTGAAACGTGCAAGAAAAAAACAATGAACATGCATTCATTGATAAAAAGAGTAGTAGAAATTGAATCGACAAAGCAAAATCCCTCAGTCGACTGTCAGCAATGACTTTTGTAGTGTAGCTCAAACTTGGCCTCACTTCCCTTCATTAGTGGCCTCGATTTAGTTTATTGGACTCTTAAGCACTTTCGCGAATAAACAAACAACCCAAATGTGCCGTGAAAGGTTTAGTGTCAATAATGGTCGTCGGGTGGGGTGAATATACGCGTCGCAGGCCACACACAGATACTGATTTAAAAGTAGAATACAAAAAACTAAAAACATACATCTGCTATTCTTCGACCTGCTTATTATTGTTATGGCCAATAAATAGGGTTTGACTATTATTGTTATCACAAATAATAATTTTTGCTTACCGACTTTGGTAGGTCTTTTAGGTCTTTTAGTTGAAGATAGACATTGGTATTTCTAAAGGCGTACTAAAATACTATAGACTTTATTGATGTTGAATATCATTTAATTTATGAAGATTATTCATTCACGTTGCTCGTTTAAAGACGTTTGAACAAAAACATGTGCTCAGTAACATTCAATTCTTTGCTAGATTGTCTTGTCACAAAGGCATCAATATATTTCATAATTTATGGAATATTATTCAAAAATCTTAGAGTAATTAAAGTAATTATTCCATTTAAGATCTACGAATCGAAACAAAATCTCGCAGTCGGGGCTTGATTAGTAAATGGTAGAGATAGGAAAATCAATAGCAGCCCAAACCAAAAAATCAGTCAAAACCTTTTTAGTGATAACAGCGGTGTTCTATGACCAAAAACACAATAATTATGCTGTTTCGCAAGTAGAAAAGACAGCATCACTCACAGGCTAGAATGGCGACAATTTTCTGAGCAATCAAAGCCTCCATCTGTGAGTGAGGCAATAAAGCAGACAGTTTATGGATGCCAGCCCTGGAATACACAAGACTTTCAATCATTCTCTTGTCATTTTGATGCTCTCTTATTAGTTTGTCCGTCTCTTAGCGTGACACCGTGCCTTCTGTTCTCTCTCTTTGTTAGCATATCTCACAGTCAATTTGTGTTTTTTATCTTTTTTTCAAGACCTCCTTACTCCAGATAACTTACTTTTATGTTTTGGTAGCCCCTAACTAGCTAGGCTACTGGTGATGTTAAAAGTGATTTTAAAAACAGTTTTAAGACGTCTATATACAAGGAATAATTTTTGAGATATTATATTTTTTTCCGTTTTTTAAATTATTATTTTGATGATTTGGTTGATAAAGAAATTATATACTGAATTTTTACATTTCACTTTACTCTTCAAAAAAGTACCTTTAGTAAGAGTAATAAGTTAACCGAATCTAAAGAAAAACGTGACGCGTATTATTCCCAAACTTGAAAAAATACAATTAAACATTTTCATACTTTTTCATAGCTTATTTCAACGAGACTACACATTAGTGTTATTAGAGAAAATTGACATAAACATCATATCAACCGATCCTTAAAGATGAAATTATTTTCATCTTAAACATACTTGAACAATTCAGTTAGTTTTCCCTAAATGTCAAACCATGTGGCATGCTATTTTACATTTGGCCATGGCAATTTGACAAATTATCAAGTCCATTAAGTATGTTTCAAGGTAAACAGACGTCTCGAAATTTTTAATATCTAAAAATTGTTTTATTGTAACATTTTTATTGAATTAATTCTTTTATAAACCAACTTATCCCATCTTTGCAGTGAGATAGGAAACTTTCGTACATATTTTTCCGTTATAAACATAGCTTTTACACCCTTCCTAAGATTATTATCGCTTCAAAGGACAGGCGTGAAATTAGAAATCAAAAGATTTTGCAACCTTATTTTACTTTGTGGCATTTTGCAATGCAGAAACTTATTATCTTAAGAGTTTCTTTTTTGTCAGATTTTACTATCTTTGCCCTTTGTCTAGACTAGAAACAATTATTTGCATACAAAATAAGCGAAGCATGAAGCCTTTATAGATGGGTTTCCTATCAAATTTCTACGAATTTTCCTTCATTTTCGTTTCATTGAATATTATTTTGATTATCTGCATAATTTTTCTATAACGTTTATGGATTTTTTTTATTATGTCTGTTAATTGATATTGTTTATATTGTTTTGATTAGTTGTTTTCATTAGAATTAGCTTGTTTCTTTTATGATTGTTTTGTATTTTATTATCATACTTAATCAACTGTGACTGTTTTATGTTTCATTTGGTTTAGCTTGTTTCGTTTAATTCTCTTTGTTTCCTCGTAATTGTAATTTGTTTTGTCTGCTTTATAAAGCTATTGACATTGTTTTTTATGAATGTCAATTTGTTAATATCAACGCTTTTTTGTATATTAACCATGTTTAACTGTGCTTGTCGGTGTTTCTTTTTCTTTTGTTGCTGTTGTTAATAACGATTAGGTTGTTCAAAGTGACATGGTTAGTGATGTTTTATAATCCGCCTATTTAACAATTGTTTGTCTCTCTTTAAGGCTAAGAATTCCTAAATATGACTGTATTTTTAGATTTCCCCAATTTATACTCTAACTAGTCTGAGTAATTATAAAATTGTTTTTTTTCAATTCATATATGTATTTTTATCATTTGCTCTCAAAATTATTATTAGTGCCTTTTTAAATATTGAAAATTGATGTTTCATCGATAAAAATAGTTCCTTTTTACATTTTAGAGCAAAATCCTATATATCAACAATTTTCCTTAATTGAAGTTTCAAAAATGACAATACTGCTGCAAGGAGAGACTATCGTACTTTCGACGAAAACAAAAATAATTTTTGTATCGACAAACTTAAAGGTCTTCGTTCTTTTGGACCACCCATATATCTAAGACATGCTAGATATATTATGCATATGTCTTCACCCAAAATAAGACGAAGAGTACATTTGCTATTTTTAAAGCATCGCCTTGTAGATATGAGACTGAGACACTGTTTAGAGTAAATCATTAAGATCCACACAACACCATCTTCTGAAACTGTGAGCTGTCACTGTCTCCATATACTTTCTCACTGGAGACAGTTCTAGGGCACTCTTAGATTTCCTGGTTGATTTGTATCTTTGACAGAATAACACCCGGGAGAATTGATTGTTTCTGTTAACCAGGCGCGTAGCCAGGATTTTGAATTTTTTGGGATTGTTTTAAAATTTGAGCATTTTGGATCTCAAATGGGGGGGGGACTTCCCCCTTGTCCCCCTGGTTACACGCCCGCTGTTAACAGATTAATAATTGAATGTCTTTGATGGTTGTTCAAAGCCGTTTGTTTCATAACCCTAATATAATTATATTCAGAGACAGGCGCTTAGCCAGGGGTACATGGGGAATATCACCTCCCATTTATACAAAATTCTGTAAATTTGCACAATTTATTACCTAGTTCAACCATTTTCGCGGCTTTGCAGCGATTGATTTGATAATAATCAAGGTTGTCCCCCCCATGTCAAAACCATAGCTACGCGCCTGTTTAAAGTGTTAGTAGTTGCTTTATTCAATTGAATAACCAATACACTCTTCTGACCGACAGTTCTTGTTTGAATGCGTTCTATGTTCTTCTTTTATATCAAAAGACAAACCTTGTTTTATATACTCTGTCGTATTGTATACAACATCACAACAACACCAAATTAAGTTATTTTAAGTTAACCCAAAGTAAACATGATAAACCTTATGATAGCCACATGTTTCTTGATTACTTGGGTAGGAAATGATCGGCACTTATTCAGTAAATAAATGATCATCAGAACTATATGTGGGTCTCATAACTCTCAGACTCAATTAATTCATTTGTATTGTAATAAATAATCACTATACTATTCTATCAATATCGCCACATGTCCTCTGGGTTAAGATAACCAAACTTGGACTTTTGTCCCCGGGATATGTTTGTGTGGCGTTGGAAGTGATTGATCAAAGTTCTAAAACAATTCACGTTTTTAACCCCATCTAAACATCTAACTTCATACACATCTTTCTATTACGTTTAGTATTTCTTTTTAGTTCTAAAAAAACTAAAAAAAATTCCAATTTCCAACTTAATCAGAATCTCTAGTTGTTTGGATACAATCAACGGTATAATACCACGAGAATAATGTCGTAAATATCTATTGCCAGACGTATCAACGATAACAAACTTGTGTGTGACTGTCACCTGGCTTGGCTAGCTCGCTGGTTAAGAAAGAATCCAAGCTTAGCACAGTTCACAGAATGTCATCAGCCACTTCACCTTAGGAATGCAGAGATTTCTGAGCTACAGGAGGTGGACTTCAAGTGTGATGGTGAGTACCTACATTGTTTATATTTTATATGTACCTCATGGACTAAGTCGAGTCGATTATACTTTATAAACTGCTTTCTGTGATTGATACAACCGATTATTCTGTATATGTTGCTTAATTTGATTTATTCAGTAGATAATACTTCATGCAATTGGTCCAGTCGATAATACTTCTAGTTATTGCCTTCATTTGATTGGTCCTGATGTATTTGATCTTCTTTATCAAGTTAGAGTTAAAGCTATAAAATATAAAGAGTAAGTTGGAGTTTATTTTACAGAAATAATCATAGGAAACATGTCATTTGGAGAATAACCAACCAATGTTAAAAATGTCTGTGAGAAAATTTTCTGAAAACATCTATTAATCTCTTAACATGCTATCCATTATCATAATATAATTGTCATTCATTTCTTCGATAGCTTAACATGTTTACAGTTCTAACTTGAACTCAGGAACGGTTAAGTATGTGTGAGATAAAATAATTTTTTTGTCAATTTTTTCCAAAAGTTTAATTAACTTATTTTGAACTGTTTTCTTAATACATAAATCATTATTGATCTTTATCAAAAATCGAATATTGACTTTCCACTGGCCAAAAAAAAAGAATTATATCTTTATTCCACCCTGTGTTGTCTTTACTTCGCTTCATAATCTTTGACATATTTTGTTCATGGGTCGATCAGTTCGAGTAAATATGGCTTTCTTGGCTGCCCTTTTCCGTGTTTTTGATATCAACTTCGTATGTTTATCGATCTCATAAAAACACAGCTGAAAAAAACCAAGAGATAGACACCATTTAACTCTGCAAACATTGAGCATGGAATGTTTAGTCGGTTATCAAACTAAATAAGATGCCAGACTGTAAAGAGAGTGTTTATCTAAACCAGGTGCGTAATCAGGATTTTGAAAGGGGGGCAACCTTGGATATCATCAAATTAAATTTAGAGCACTTTTGATCTCAAATGGGGGATGGGACATTCCCCAACGTCCCCTGGCTACGCGCCTGATCTAAACAAACAAGAATTAAACGTAAAGATAAAACTTGTTTTGAAAACCTGATAGAATTTGTTTCAAAGAGAAAATATCCTTGTTTAATGTCTAAAGATCCTTGGAATCTTGAATTTATTTGTACAGTTAGGCAAAGAACATTCTTGTCAGCGAAAGATACTCATCTTTTTGTAAATGTCATGTTTATTATACCGCAGTATCCAGCTGTATCTTTATGATATTAGTTATTTCAAAATCAAAAGAGCGAAAGATTTATTTTTGGTGTTATACCCTGTGAACCCGGAGAGAGGAAATATTAAGTTATTTTAACCTTATATTTTACTGCTAATGATGTACTTGCAAATTCTATGTTAAAAGAGGGTAGAAGATATAAATATGCCATGTGATAGCTAAGATAACACGTTGTCTAGATACGTGCCTTGGCGGTGCCTGACCACTGGCAGCACTTCTTATCTCTTCTCTTTATGGTTCTTGAACTGCCCACCACCTTATTTTTCCTTCTTTTTTTTGCTTCGTTTTCTTGAGTTTTTTTTTCTCGTTCTGCTGTATATTTCAATTGGTCATAAACTTTATAATATAGAAATTCAGTTAGATAATTGAGCATATAACCTAGTTTTATAGAATACATTTTTCAATATCTTTATTTTATGTCCATTCTCGAACACAATTTTTACTATTATGATCTTAACTTGTGTATTTCAGCTACATTACAGAGTCGGCACTCTGTGGAGTGTATGGAGGAGACGCTGTGTCCACGACAATGTCGGTGTCAGGACGGTGTGGTGGACTGCAGGGACAAGGGATTCACCAAGATACCAGACAATATCCCAGAGAGTGCCATTGAGATGTAGGTACAGAGTTTTGTGTCATCTTAATCTCAGTAGCTTGGTGGAACAATCAAGCTGTAATTCCTAATGCTTTAAGACATGACATGGTAATATAAAGTGTGTTTTAAAGTCCAATAATGATAACAAGAAATTGTGATAATAGCGATTTACCAAGATAAAAACTTAACGAGAAATCTGACTTATATACAGCTAAACTACAATAAGCAAGACCAAACAATCACACACTTTGCATACTTTTTGGTAGGTCAGTGTTTGATTAAAATGAATTTGGAACCATTTCAAATAGAATTTGGGTGACACATTGAGATTGACGCGTGATGCCACGCCTGTGACAGGAATCACTGTAGGGCGGATAGCTTTTAGTAAGGATTTTTATCAAAGTAAAAGAAGATGATTACCAATAGTTGTATTAAGCTATTGGCGTTAGAAAATTACAGTTCTATGCTTTTAGTAAAATGAAAGATTGACGTCTCACTTTTTGCTTCCGTTATTAGGATGGTAGGAGTGGCTACATAGGCTAGAAGTAGAAAGTATTACTAACAGCGGCCCAAGTTTGGTCCTTAAGTTAATGGTCAACCAAAATGGCCGTCAGACAGTAAGAAGGGTCTGCATTTCCTATGTCAGAACTGATGTTGTTTATTGTATCTGGTAAAGTACGGTGATAACCTATGGTCAACACAACGAAGTGTAAAAGGCTACTGCTATATGCTAATTGAGGTCAAATCATACACGTTTTTGGGCACAAAGACTACAAGCTATATCGGCATTTTTAACCCTAACTTTGCACCACTCATTCGGTTCTATTACACACACATCACAGCCAAGAGTAATTTACCTACAAGGAATCAAAGTCGTGTTGTTTGCGTATAAGACAGGTACTCTGGGTACTCATGAGAACCATATTCTTTAAGCTTTAATAATGCCTCTCTCTATTTAACTCAAATGTGTTTTATCTACTTTGAAATTTCTTATATACAAAAGAGTAGGTTTTTAATAGCAAAATTATACCCCAAAACGATATGTAAGTTTACAAAACACATTTAATGCCTATTGGACTATTTATAACAACACGAAAGAATATTATGTCTTTGAAGTTGAACATATTTCAATTTCAATTTCAAGTCCAGAGCAAAGAGTTCGTTTAGAGTTTACGCAGTCTTTTATCATGATATTATTAAGAAATAATTTTTAATATTACAATCTTATGTAATACAATAATTGTGGCAATAGTACACTACCTTACGTTACGATGACATACTTTCTCAATACTAAAGATTTATTGCAGTATTGAATTTAAGTCTTTCACAGCATGAACAAATTATTCCTTCAAAGTATATATAATAGGGAACTAGACAATACAAAGTATTTGATTTTCTCAAATACAACACCATTATAGTATCAGATTTCACGTTTATGGAAGTATAAGGGGAGATGGCAAAGACGTAATATCTATGCTTATTGTGAGTCAAGACACATAAAATATTTGTACGGATATTTGATGCTTCAAAACCTCTATTGTAATCTCAAGATTTGTCATAAGCCGCCGAAGAAGGAAAAAGTGTAACAAGGGCCTACAAGTTTCAACGTCTTTTCAGACGCAGTGATTTGAAGAAAATTAATTGACAGTAATAAAGGTTCCCTTTTCGGGGTTCAAAGAAACAATTTTATGGCAACCCTCAAGAAAGCGTTCCATATTAAATTACTCTTTAAGAATGGTTATGTGATGCTTGGGGGATTGAGTTAATCCTATGCAAAGTCCGCCCCTAGTTCTAAAGAAGTGTATTTACTTTGTCATATTGATATTATTAGCTGAAAATTGTTAAATCATCGGCTAGGAGTGGTTTTCAGGGCTTAGTTGTATACATGTTTTTTTGAAGTTATTGTTGTACGACGTCTGGCAAATAATGGACACGTCTTTCAAATATGTTCTGCAGGATTACGATTATGCATTTATCACTTCTTTAATCCAACCCATCAAGAAAGGGGCTCCTTTATAACAAAATGATATGACAATCTAAGATATAATATAGTTCATTATAAACTTAATGCATATTATCAACATTCTCCTTTATAACAAATGGATATGACAATGTAATAATGGCAGTTATTTACTTAATGCCTGTTAAGAACATAAGAATAACAATGATATATGTTCGTTATTTATTAACTGAAGGCATGTTAACACTATTCTTTGTTTGCGCACGGGAAAAAAACATAATCGCATTTGTCATTGATATGACGGCTAAAATTTCAACCTGAGGCTGTATTTACATCATAATTGTTGGACATTTATTATTAAAGAACTTTGCCAGTCTCAGTTGATGTAACATTTGTTAACCCTCATTACCTACAGTGTCGGTATTTATGTTGTAATCATGAATACAGAAATAGTAGTTTGATGTTGTTCTCTTCGTAAGTGGTAATTCATTTGAAATTAAGTAGTCGTTTTTGCAATATTCAGTGATATCAGACCTAAATGCATAAATTAAAGAATATAACGGGTTATTTTAGATTCCATTGTTATTTGAAGAATGTTGAGCTGTGTGTACTTATCACACTTAACAATAATAGATAACAACTAGGTGTATATCAAAGACAACATACAAAGAATAACGACTGGTGAGAAAGATAGGGGAAGAAAGACAAACAAGAACAGCTGGATTAACAAGGAAAATGAAAAATCTGAGCTCACTAGCAGATAACAGTTAAAAGATAGATGATTGAAATAATCTTTAAGAGAAATTAGACATTTAATTTCATGTAAGCTTTTCGAGAGACACAAATTAACACATTCCTGTTTTGAATTACGATTGTGAAAAATGTGTAGATAGTATTATTTCAGCTCTTACTATACTGGACTTCTCGCACCGAGGTTTTTTTTTCATTTTCTAAAAAAACACACAAAAACAATGTCTTAACTGAATGCAACATTGCATTTTATTTTTTCGTTTCTCTTTAAATTGACCAGATGCCTTCTAGTGTGTGATATTCTAGGACAATAAGTAAATTGACGTTAAAGACAGACCTAAACAAATACCTCTGACTGTGTTGCTCATAACCTCAATTTGAAAACCGTGGTCTGTAAATGTTTATACTTGCTCAACTCATTCTCAAAATTTGTTTTTATTCGCACATAGTTTAGGAATTTTGCCGATATCGGTAAAGCTAAAGTTATACCGTAGCTCAACTACTATCCTTTCTGGCAGTGAGTACCCCTTTCAAATACTTAAACCTTATAATTAACAAGGCTTTTAGTCTGTAATCCAGGGCGAGTGGTAGAATTAAGAACCCGCTATCGAAATAGACATTTATTTAACCAAGAAGACGTTAGTTTACATTATGAATCTTATGTGCGGTTCTATAGAAGGGGTCATACATTTTCTACACGATCAAATTCACTTCAATGAAAAATGTTGGCCCTTTGAAATGAAGTAATAATGTAAGCTTGAAATAAGAAAAAAAGCAACTGACACAACGGTTTAGAATATACTTGACTTGAAATCTTGTATCTTCTGTCCTTTTATGACATTCTCTTATCGCCCTTTAATACTTCACTCGACTATAACCACTTATTTCTTTTCTATTCAAACAGACGTCTTGAGGAAAACCACATCACGCAACTTCCATCAAGGGCTTTTGCTGATCTTAGTAACTTGAAAAGAATGTGAGTCCGATGATTTACGTTATATATATTTCAAATATTTTATAATAGTATGGTCATTAATATTTTTGTGTTAAAAGTTTAACTTGAATTTTTGTCTTCATTGCACTACTTTATGTACAAATTATGCACATGTTACAGTACCCTTCTTGTAGAACAATTTACCTATATATTTTTTGATATTTTTCAATTATAATACATAATACCAACTTTTATTCCGTTTTATTATCTCCATTTTATTGTGATTTACAACTTTAAGACAGCTGAAATATTTGTGCATTGCTGTAGGTATAAAAGTAGCTTATAAATGGCAAATATCGTGGAGAAAACTGAACTATAGGATACATTTCATAAACATATTTTATTTCTACACATTGTTTTCTTATGTGTTTTATATTATGGTAACATCAGAGGGTATGCAACTTTAAGGACAGGCTTGTAAACATACTGTTGATAACACGAGCTTATGTAAAGCTTTGGTATTTCAGGAACGGGTGAACATCAAAGCTTTGATGTCATTGTTACCGAAGTTACGAGTTGGTTGACACTAATTTGAAATTCTTATAGATGTATGCTACCCTATTTCATGGACTTGTTACCCCTGTGTGTTCTGAATTTATTGTAGCGATCATTTAAGCTAGCGTAATAAATAGGGCTTAATATCACCCCCAACGTCGATAAACAAGACTTAGCAGATGTTTTCATAAGTCCAAGCAATTTAAAAAAAATGAAAATCTGTGCACGGGGTAGAAGATATTGTTGTATTCTAGACAAGGTTCAAATAGTTATTTAAGAAGACAGCATATCTAGTAATTAAACTGAACATTGAGAAGAAAATTAGTTAAAAATGTATTCATAAGATTCCTTTTGATGAAAATATGTATTACGCTTGCTATTGCGTGTTAACAAGTTGATTGCGCGCATAACTCAGCTTTTTTGTAATTATGAATTCCATGTTACTTTGATATTTACTGTACATGTTTAACTGATCCAAAACAAAAAACCCACATCAGAATGTCAATTACCAATGTCTTTTATATGTTTCAGAGACCTCGGCAAAAATCAAATTTCTTACATAGCACCAGATGCTTTCTCTGGACTTTATTCCCTCAGTTCACTGTAAGTAGACCACTATTCTTATAGTGCTTAGATTGAATTTATTAAGGCTGCAAATAGTTGCACTAAACATTTTAGTAAAACCTTAATAATGTCTATGTTATGTTGAAGGTTAATTTTTTTTGAATTTAAGTTTTAGCTTATTTTAACGGCTTCGATAAAATTGAACAGAAAGCACCTACCTATTATTTTAAAAATTTACATGTGTAAAGGAAAAATTACTGGTGCTATACAGGTCGATTAATAATTGATTATATATCTAATAAATAAACTTCTGTGGTGCTGGTGTTTTAATGCATATTACTTCTTTCTTATTAGTTCGACAAAAGAAGTGGAACAAAAAAGGATATTTGCATGACTTTTAAACTATTACCTTATATCAATGGCAACAAAAAGCTGAAACGTGTAAAACAACGTCAATCAAAATAACTTTAGTTTGATTTGAACGTTACAATTGGTGAAAATTTATGTAATCAATTTATTCACCAAACATTATTTCCGATAACAGTTTTTCATTAAATCAAAATATAATTCTAGAACATGAAATAATTCAATAGTTTAATGCAACGCGTAATATTTTACTAAGATCCACTTTGTTATGGTGTGCCTGGTACTATCTTAAGTAAAAAAGAAAAACGTATAAACATATAGCAAACGTTTCAAATTGCCCCCGTTAATGACTCAATTTCTATGTTTCTCCTCAGTGTGTTATATGGTAACAAAATCAAAGATTTACCTCCCGGTGTGTTTACTGGTTTATCTTCTCTCCAGTTACTGTAAGTCATTAATTATGTCTCATGATATATATTCGGTGATGTCATGAAGCATGTTAAATGATAAAATCAATAATCTTTAAAGTTTATGCCTTCTACCTTAGTCAATAACCGAACATAACACCATGCTTCATCCTCATATGTGTGTGTTATTCATGCAACGAATTATGATATAATGTATTTGGATGTATGTACGTTATTAATTGTGAAAAACAAAGTTCATAAACATTGTTAAAAAAAGGTTTCGAAGTACAAATTATAATGTTCATTCGTTTATTGGCTTGACTTAGCTATGGACGCACATTTGCTCCATAAATCATTCGTTATATTAAATCAAAGGTTGGTTCCAGGTGATTTAATGTGAACCAAAAATCCAGAGATTACTTTGAACAAATTGAAAAAAATAATTAAAGTGAGTGGTCAAGGAAATGTAAAGGATTCGGGAAACAATCAATAAAGGTCAATAAAAGCTTTTAGTCTAATCTGTTCCCCTCTCCAGATTGAGGGTTCAAACTTTGGGTTCATTTTTGTTGACAATGAACAATGCTTCACCAAGAATATCCGTATTTCTTCTTTTTCAGATTGCTGAACGCCAATAAGATAAACTGTGTTCGTGTTGATGTTTTCAAAGATTTGGAAAACTTAAACCTCTTGTAAGTGTTTTTAATATATTATTCAGATGCATGATATATCAATTAGGAAAAACACGTGGACAGTATAATTTTGAGCAGATTTGTGATATGAAAACTTAAGCCTAAGAGAAGTACACAGAAATAGGAGTTAGTGTAAACATCTGTTTTTATTAATCATTTTTAATGGTAAATGAATGAATGACTGTAAATGTATTTAGTTAGAGCGACTTTCGTAGCGTAATATAGTCATTCCTAGAATTTCAATAACTGGAAATCTTTCATATTATAATGATAACTTTAATCAATAAGCATTAAACTGGATCTAAAATTGACGCATTGCACACCATACTGAAGTACATTCTCAGGTTATATCGGACCCCAATCTATTGAATACATTTGAAACATTTTATTTGAGATCAATTTGTGCCAATGAACTTACTTCGGCAAGCTGAAACTGGTAAATCGAACATGGTCTATATCATTAACAGCAATGGTGTATTATGCGCAGTTAATGACGTTCTTATTTACTTTTTACGACAGATCTTTGTACGACAACAACATACAGTCACTGGCCAACGGAACTTTTACACCTTTGAAAAACATCCAAACAATGTAAGTATTTGTTTGTTAATACGTAATTCTTTTCAAAGATTTAAAGATTAATCTCGGAATCTACAAACAACCAAAACTTCACGTTTTTTGTATGAGTATATACGTCTATCTTTCTCCGTCATCTATAAGCAGAGAAAATAGGATATTCTTCAACCAAATCCCTAGATATCTCAATGAAAGTGACACTCAAGCTTCAGATGAAAGAACTTTGAATGTATGAAGCATAGAAATGTCTTCCTGTTTACACATGCCATGTTTGAGGGTTTGTAAATTATCAGCCTGATCTGGTGAAGGAGTTCAACACAATTATAGAATGTTGGGTTTAGGAACACTAGAATACTAATTTGAGTCTTTTGCACTATATGCACTGCGACCGCAACCATGGCATCTTATTTGACTCTCAATTTCAACCCGTCAAATGAATCACGCTCTTGAAAAGAATTAACTGTGTCAAGTGACCTAGTAAATAGTGTCTACTTGAAAAATAATAGCTTTATGGAAAGTGGAGTATTAGTCTATTAGACAGTTCTCGACAATTACATTCTTATAAGATCCATGACATATAATTTATGAATGAAACAGAAAATAAAAGGTTTCGCCCTTTTCCGAAACTCATTCATAATTCAATGACCTTGGAAATTCCATTACAGGTATGGGGGAAATGTTTTATCTTTTTTCTTTATTCCTTAACGATGAGGTTACAATGAAGTGAATGTCAAGTGATGTCGTAAAGTAAGGCTACAATCAGTTGAGTTGTTTATTGCTTTAGAGTCAGAGTTGCAACGTAATTATGTTAGTCGTTGTCGGGCTTATCATAGCAATGTGTATAAGATCTAAAATAAGAATATTACTTTCTAACCGTTTAAATACTGTTGTAAGTAGCGTACTTCCTTTGTTAAATGAGTTGCTCAGTGGCCTGTCATGTTGTGGAGGCTTGAGGACGGAGAACGCCGTTTTATTAGCCTATAACATCCATAAATTTTGTTAAATTACAGTCTAGTCAAATAAATTATCATTCTTGAATGCGTGTTTCGTGTTCTTTTGGCTGAGACCTTTCCCCTTTATACCTGACTGGCTTATGTTCGCCACGTTAATAGGTTAAATTGTTGTTTTATTTTACCCATTATCTTTTTGGCGCCTTGCCATGGACTCGGATACGACATGAATTGACAAAGTTGAATTATCAAAATTGATGTTTTGTTTAAGGCATTTAGCGGTGATACCAGCAATCTCTTTCGATGCATTTTAGGTATAGACGTCTATATGTCAGTTTAGCCATGCTATCATTAAGCTTCGGCATATATGTTTTAATAATCATAAACAAAGTTAATGCCATGATTTTTTAATATTATTGTCATCGATTATTTCGTCTTGATTCACCCACCTATACTATGCTTTCTTTTGACAATTTTCCAAAACATTATTATTTAAAGGATGCCGTTATTGAAGTTTACAATATTCATTTGATTTAAAAAATGGCAGGTATTCGCGTTACGGTTTTATTCATCAAGAAATGTAACCGAAAAATAAAGAACTAATATTGTAGAAGTTACCATAGGAAAGCGGCGGTTACAAAAGATTTTTAATGTATTCATCAAGGAGTAATACATTCATTTAGACAATTAATATTTTTTCGTTTATCTTGAAGGGTCTATTTTTCCTTTTCAATTCAATCCTTTCAACAAAAAAAACATTGCTTCTAAAACTAAAAGAAACTTTTCTGTTAAGAAAAAAAAAGATTTCAGTTAATTGTCAAGTGAGACTTTTTGCGGTTTTAACAGCAGAAGAGCACGG
Source organism: Clione limacina (assembly GCA_032362205.1). NCBI lineage: Eukaryota > Metazoa > Mollusca > Gastropoda > Pteropoda > Clionidae > Clione > Clione limacina. The sequence continues at coordinate 27,231 of JAUUEB010499827.1, forward strand.
AGGGGGGGAACAACGCAAATGAACAGCCCATGTAGATTTCTCTAATGTTTACTTAAACTTAGGACTTCGATGTCGTGTTTGACTAACTAATGATATCTACGCTATTTGACTCTTGTCGATGGACTAAAAGGACTTTTAAGTATCACAGGGAATGCAATCCATTTAGCATTCGACCCCAATTGACTAAATAAAGATATCGTGAAGCGAGCAGTGGGTGTGTCGGAAACGATACTCTTATCACCTTCACTTAAGGAGCTTTGCTATCATCGAATCTCGCGTGATTTCCCGCGGGAAGCTTTGACAGCGGTCATCTTATGCAAATGAATTTGCTCCAATTTCTAGTAAATGAACAATTCTCTAACTCATCCAACTGAAGTAGCTACTATTGGTCATATATAGCTCAGGGTATGACAGTCGCTTGGAAGTATCCAAATATTCTGAAAATAACTTGTGAATTGGCTATCCTTAAATGCACTTATTTGATAGCACCAGTCGTATTTCAATAAGGAAGTAAGCATAGTTATATGATTATGTATCATGAATGATATGTATGTTTTTTTTCATTTGTATAGCATTTGCATTATCAATAGTATGGTTATAAAGCAAATAGAATTAGATAAATGCTTAATTTGATTTGATTCGCTTGGACTATTATAGAGAGATGAAATGGAAAGCGTAAGACTTGTTAAGCGATAGAAGAATACAGAGAAATTGTGTCTACGCGCATATCTGTAGACACAACTCTGGCTAAGAAATCAATTCTATTTTTGTAGTGTTTTATTAGACACAAACGATACCAATGTCTAAACAAGCTCCCCTGTATCTGAAAAACATATATACCATACAAAATCACCCAACAATTATAAAATGTTGGGTGGATAGTATCTATCTGAGAAAAACGTTTTTTGTTTGTTTTATTTATACCAGGCAGTCATATTAAATGTATACGTTAAAACGTTCACCCGGTATCATGAGTAAAGATCTATTGTATAAACATAACTACAAAGTTCAGCCGTATGGCTATTCAATTTTAGAACAGGACTTGGTTTACCTATCTATGAAGTGACATTTAATGAGATCGTGAGTGGTCTTACTATAGAGTCAGTTAAGGGAATAAACAATTATTGTACTGGAATTAACATAAATATAAGCAATGGATTGACATTTGTGTATCAAAATTGTCACTCTTAAGATGGGTGTCAGTCTTGATCATCCAAGGAATAAAGTGGGAAACAGGACACTTAAGTAACTTTCTGGTCATTAACTTTAATGAGCAGCCAAACTCCATATTATGCGCGTTTTCCCAAGACAATATTCACATTAAGTATCATTAAGCAAAGTCCATGTTAGAACATGTATATAAGCACACAGATGTGACGACAGAAAAGCTGAGACCACAGAGCTCCTTCAAACGACATTCTGTTTATATAGGTGAGGTCTGGATTTTGTACATCTAACACACACCACCACGATCTGGCTTTTTTCTTGTGGCTTATTCTTCTCATGAAGATGCGACAGCTTTTAAACATCTGCTCGGCATTTGGTTGCTTCTTTTTTTTATCAACATAAACTGTATGTTACATCTTGTTAGAATTTCAAAGTCTAATTGACCGGAGTTTCGTCTTAGTTCTAAAATATAAATTTTCACTAACTCGATGTCTCCAAAAGTAAAAGATAAAGTTGTGACAGCTTGAAAAATAACAGTTCTGAAGGCAAATTTATGCAAAACGTGTGTTCTTTTCTGAACTTCCCTTTGAATTATGAAAAAAAAAAACATACGTTGTTTAACTGTCTTGACTATAAACTGATTTTAAAACAATTTTATATTTGTCCCCAGACACCTAGCAAGGAATCCACTGATCTGTGATTGCAATCTGAAGTGGTTGGCTCATTTTCTTGAGAAATCCCCTGTGGAAACCAGTGGTGTCCGATGTCTTACCCCGAGACGAGTTCGCAAAAAGAAAATCAGTGGTTTACGAGCAGAAAAGTTTCGATGCAAAGGTAATTATAATGGATCTTTTAAGTCATACGTGTGTAAGTATTATAAGTTCTTATATAAAATTGGTCGTGACAACGCGCACATCACCACCCTCCTATTGCTTAATGTTTGATTACTATTGGTACATTTTGGCATACTTATTGACCAAATATTAGTTTAATAATGATTTGTGATTTTAGGCACTGTAGTGTAGTGGGTAGTGCACTCAATAACAATGCGGGCGGAAGGTCCTAGTTCGAAAACCGTGGATTATCGTATTTCCTTCCAGCCTCATGTTCATTCTGTAGCATAACAAGGTACCCTACTAGAATTAGATGAATCTTGTGGTAAAGTACTTATAATGAATCGCGTAATCGGCTCATCCCTTGAATACCCTGAATGTCAAGGTGTAGCTTGGTTAGACCTGTAAGTGTATTAATATCATCTAAAGCGCATTTTACACTTTGGACGGTTCTTAAAGGTTGGCTACAATTGTTTGAAGTCGAGTGAAAATTAAAGGTATTACTCGTTTAATGCTGATGATATGCACCTCTTAGGGACTATTCACATATTAAGTCATCAAAAGGTTTTCCTTCTTCAAAGTCACCCCCGTCATCATAGGCGATCCCCCCACAACGGATGACATGATATGTTAACGTTTCCTTACACCAGAAGACACGGATGTTTAGTATGGAAGCAGACGAAAAAATATAAAAAAATAAACATGTGTTTTAAGCACCTGGTACATGTAAGACGACTGAATAATATGTCGAAAGGTTACAAACAAATCATCAAACTATAATAAAGCTTTTTTCATGTTCCAATGCATTGTACTATTTCTGCTCATTCAGGTTCCGAGGAACATCGAACCAAGAACGCCGGTACTTGCATGATTGATAAAGCCTGTCCTACCAACTGTGTGTGTACGGGAACCAGTGTTGATTGTTTCCAAAGAGGTCTTGTTGATATTCCTGCCAACCTTCCACGGTTTACCACAGAGTTGTGAGTAGAATTGTATAATATCAGTTGAACTTATATTTTCTTAAAGTTATTTTAAATCTATGTTTTGATTCATGATTTGAGAATTTTCCTTGAAATGTTTGTTTATCAATTATGTTCCATTGTGTTTTATTATCAAATTACGATTTCCACAGAAAATTGGGCCGCAACAAGATCAGTCGTCTTTCGTCAAATGGACTTTTCAAAAAGCTTCCAAATCTTCAAACATTGTAAGTGAAATGTCGAATATACCTGGCTGAGCTTTTGCACCAATTCATAACAAAAGCTAGTTCAAAATCTGAATATCAATCGGTTTTTAAAGAGATTTATATCTGATCACCGATATGAGAGTAGCGTGTCATAGATTGTCACTAGAAACTCAGACACAAAGTATTGATCGTATTCCAAATAGTTTGTGGATATGATTATCATAAAGAGGATATGATGAGTTGCCAAAAAGAACTCCAACAGTTGTGACAATAAAAAAGCAATGAAACAATTTCAACGTCATTTCTGATACTTCAATTCAAACAAGAGTAGAGAGTATTATATTGTACAATAAATGTTCTTCGGAATCCAATGAATTCTAATGTATTGTTTGGAAGTGGAAACCTAGATATAGCTTGTGAATTAAGCGTTCGGTTTGATGACAAAAAAGTTTGTTTCTTTTTCTCTTATCCAAACTGCTTGCTTTGTTAATGTATCAGTATCTGATTTTACATCATGAATATTTGTACTTCTCACAGCGCATGAAAAGGTAACCACGCCTGGCGTTTTTAAAATTACAAATGTCCACATATATGTTCATGTTTTTAAGCTTATTGAGCCACTTCTTTTGTAGCCAAACTTAACTGCCATTGCTTTATTTATCTATGCCATTGGATACTATGTACAGTGTACGCATACAATCGGATTATGCAGCTATTTGAAGTACAGGGAATGTCAAGAGCAGAACGTGAGGCTTATAGACACACATTCAATTTCACCAAACAATTTGGTGATGTTTAATACTCAAATCGTGATGAATCATGTTGAAAAACGCTATATCATTCATGAACAGTATTTGCGGTTTTAAAGCCTATCCGAATATAAATGATATAAAAATACTAGAAATTTAAGATCAGTACGATTTTTTCAGTGTATCATGGAATAATATTAAAACGATATTATGGCCAAAAATAAACACAACCTTTGAATTTAGCTTATATGTGATATTCTACGGTCATGTGTGATCTGCAGATCAAGGATATAAATTTATGATTGAAATAACTTCATTGAAAATAATGTTATGTCTATTTGTTCTTTAATAGCGTATAATCTTGCTAGTTTTTTTCTGGTTATAAATTTAATTTCAAAGACATACCTGAAATATATAACTCTTATGTCACATGCCTCATTTACACTGCTGTTTGGTTTTTAACTCGATGTTTTCTATTCTTTACACTTTCAGAGATCTTAGTGACAATGAAATCAACGAGATAGAAGATGGTACATTTGAAGCAGCCGACAAGTTGACTGATCTGTAAGATATTTGAATTATAATGATATTAATTGTATAACATGGCCAAATACCTCAAATATCTATTGTAGGCGTATCTTTGCCAACTTTTCGTTTATGATCATAATTGTTTTAATCTTTCACCAATAAATAATCTTTATCGGCAGTTTGGCAATGATTTATCTTATTATTCGTGTGTAACGATAAAATATCCCCTCTGTTTGACCTTTAACATAAGCTTATGAAATCAAAGAATTCTAAGTTACATGGTATTTTGACTGTCATTATTGTAGAGCATAAAAGACTCTCTTCTCAGAAAGGTGCACTAAAAGATAGAATATCTGTAGAAAGACAAGATTTATTATAGAGAGAATGGTACACACAATTTTGTAATAACATTTTCAAGTTAGACTATGAAAAAAATTATTTTTCTTTATTTGATGATTTCGTCAATTTTAGAGAAGATAACTATGAATGCATTGTCACAGATATTCATAACAAGAAATTTTAAAGGTAAATGTTCTACTTTACTCCATACAGTGTAGCGTCTATATTTTAGTAATTCCTTTCCAGATAGATATTGAACGGACAAAACGTGACTTACAAAAAGGAACTCCAACTTATGTCCAAGCCATCAATATTTATATATGTATAAGTTTTTGCTGATTGTGCGGTAAATATGTACGTAAAATGAAAAAAATATAGATATAAGATGTTTGTGTTTTCCATATTCCTTTTAGGCAACTGTCCAACAATAAACTCTCCCAGTTGTCTGGAAAAGCTTTCCAAGGTTTGACCAACGTTAAGTCGGTGTAAGTTGTCTTTTTTTGTTTATCATAGTATTTATAGATACAGACATGTGTTATCTCCATCAATTTGCATACTGTCACATATGACAATAATGTTGATGGTACACACAGAAACCAATTAAGATAACAAAAACAATATTAAGAACAGACATAATTTATGTATACCTCTCTCACAAATTCTAACTCGATGATTTACTGAAGAAAAGCTACAAGTGTGCCAATTGAGTTAAGTTATAGGGAGTTAGTTTTTTTTCGCTAATTTACTTTTATCTTTTCTGCTATTTTCTATATTTGAAAACACGTAACGTCTGAAAACACTTCACTCATAATGTGTAACCTTCCTTTACAATATGTGATCAAACCATATATTGTAAACATTTTTTTTTTCTCTCATTTAATAAAAACGCAAACATAAAATCAAGAGAATCGTATCCCAAACTATTCAACACAAGTTCCTAGCAGACATAAGGGCACACATGTATTCAACATTAATGTTTATGTTGAATGGATTTCTTTTCATATAAAGATATTAATACAATATGATATTGTACGTGGTTCCGAACTTATAATGAAAGTAAAGCACCATTTTTCGTCCTAGTCACACTTGCTTAACTCACGAAGCATTTTCAAATAAGATCGACAATGCACTGTGATCACCGCCATCTTGTATCTTGCACAGCGACTATTTAATTATTTAGTTATTCATTCACTTATGTATTTTCAAAACAGGTCTTTTAGAAATAGGGTATTATCAAACTCACATTTTCACATGTTTTTTTTAAGCTTCGAATATTTGTTCTTTCTTTACAGAATGTTGCGCGGAAATAAAATAACGTGTGTCAACAACGTCACTTTCACTGAGACACCAAGACTGACGCTGCTGTAAGTTTTTTTTTTCATTTTAGCTCTGAATCTTATTTATTGAACTTATCGATTCACTTGCTATACAGAGTGAAGTTTCATTGATAACGACTTTTAAGTGTGTCAGCACAGGAAAAGACAGACACAAATTCAGGTATTTTTGTAAAATTGCTCCTTATTAAAGGGATGCAACCCAAATTATATTTTTCTTGGGAAATATTTACATAATTATTTCCCTTCTAAGTAGAAAATCGACATGTTTTTAGGAATTTATTCATACCATCGACTGAATCTTTATGTTTCAATGGATTGTAAGCGATTTTGTTCGTGTTTTCCTGTGCCACTTCTGATAATAATTCATAAAATGGTTCAAGGGAAATAACCACTATTTATTGAGATGTCACCGATATAGTCGAGATATTGTACCCTTCCTACGTTAGTGAAAAGCAGTGTAAATTTATAACATCTCAAGCAGTTTGTGATTATTCCATATATGTTTACCTGTTCATTTGAAGAGACTTTCTAACATGAAGGCTTGTTCTGAACCGTTGTTTTGAGAAGCACTCATTAAGGACACATGCTTTATTTTTGCACAACCTTGTGTGTCCTTTAAATGACGTGATCTTCTCAATTAACATGCTGGGTGATTAGATTAACAAGAGTTGACTTCAAGACACTAACTGTTTGGTCATCCAACAGTTTTTTTAAAAAAAACAAATACATTTCTTGCTTTTGATGTATCCATGTTTTTTTTAAAGTTGCAATAAAGTAAAATCGCAAAAGAGCTTCATTTGATATTGTTTATCTCTTTTTTGAATGGAGATATTTTGACCTTTGTTTGAAGACAATATTTCAAGCAGTATTGTGATGTGTCTTTTTGTTTTTCACCAGATCCTTGTATGACAACCAGATACGCTGTGTAATGAAGAGTTCATTTGAGAGATTACATTATTTATCTACATTGTAAGTGGCCAGGGTTTTTGTTATAGATCTTGTGTGTTCTTGGAATTTGGTTATGGTCTATGAAAAAATAAAACAACAATTTTTCCAACTTGATGATTTTAACTATATCTGTACTATTATAACCATATAAAGCAATTTTATAGTAATAAAAGCAGCGTGTCAGTTAGTATTGATTTTTATGTAGACAAAGTTTCACATTATTTTGAAGCTATACATTTTTAATTTATATAGATATATAGAAAATGTGTAAATTCCGGCTGTGAGTTAAGATTACTTTCAATATGTTTAGTTATTATCACGCTTTGTTTGACTACATTATAAATGATGAATTGTGTCTATGCTTTTATTTTATCTGTAACCTGATAATTTATCTGTTGCCTACAAACATATTTACTCGTCTCTTCTGTCTATCTCATGTAAATTTAAGGATTTGTAAAATTGACCTAACTCAAGTAAAGGACCATATTAATGAATAGAATAGATATAGTTCAATTTTAGAAAAGATGAGTTGAAGTCAGATGATGATTTCATATTCAAAACCAATGTATAAAAGACTCAAAACAATTAAATGTATGATCTAATAACAGGAATCTAATGGCAAACCCATTCAATTGTAACTGTCATCTTGGCTGGCTTGCGGATTGGCTGAAAAAGCGCAACGTCATCACAGGTTCCCCAACGTGTACAGCACCTCATGCTGTAAAGGACACCCCGATACAGGATCTTAAAGCTAAGGAATTTATTTGTGAAGGTAAACTTCGAAAATACAAATTATCTTAATACATGATGATAAACTATATTTTTGAATTGTAATATTATATAATTGGTGAACCAAGGTTCATTTTGTTTTGTTTATAATGAAGTTATTTCATTTACAGAACGTAGATTTATTTTGGGACTAGTAATTTGTCTATTTTACAGTGTGGCGGCACAAGAAAACATAGACATATTTTACTCTAAGACGGCTTCTTGTTAAAGGGATGCAACCAAATTTATTTTTCCTGACAACAGTTTTGCATAGTTATTTCCCTTCCAGGTAGACGATTCAACATGATAGTAGGCATTTATCCATACTAGTGATTGTAAAGGCGCATTGAGCTTACTCTAAAGGGAAAGCGCTATATAAGTGCCATTATTAATAGTGCCAATGAGCCTTCAAGTTTACATTGGTGATCAGCGACTTTGTTCGCATTTTCCTGTGTTTATATAGGGAATTCTCTCTAAACAGTTACAATTAAAGTAATCTACTCACTACAAGGTAAATCGTGACACCAACATAGAGATCAAATGTTTTTTTTCATTTTTTTTAATGGTACATTGGTTTATGATGGTTAAAGAAGATTTTTTGGTGAAAAAAATGACTACGTATTTCATTTCGACACAGAAGTGTCTTATGTTGTTATATTTGCCTGTTAAATATTCATGGTAGGAGACAAGTACCCATGATGTCACTCCTTCTCTCTCATCTTAAATTGTTGATTCCACAGAGGACAATAAACTTGGATGTCACGTTGGTATTCAAGATTGCTGTCCAGACAGTAACATGGGTATGTTAGTTTTTTAGATATAAGCTTGTCATCTTATATATAATCAGCAAGATTATATGAATTTGCTTTGACACTCACAATCAAGTGTTGGTAACTCTCCTGTCATTGTTTTTGTTATAAATGTGATGCAATTATGCTGTCTTTGACTCAATATAAACCTATACACTCTTTCATTAAGGGTTTGGAAATCTTGAATTTTCATGACATTTTCTTGAAACAAATCTATAAATTACGGATGCCACAGTAGCCTTGTACTACCTGAAAGAAAGATCAGTGTTTTCTTTCTGTATGAAAGCTGTGTAATCAGTAAATTTCTGGAACAACGGGAAAAAGAAAACAACATTAACTGCATACTGTGTTCTTCTGCAGTGATTCTTTTTTAGTTTTTAGATAAAAGTTTACTTATCATTTAAGGTTTGATTTTTTACCATAACTTGATAACAATATGTTGAAATAATGCTTGAAACGAATGCACAGTTTCTTTTGTCCAAGGGTAAATAAAAGAGGCAATTTGTAAATACAGTGCTGTATCAAAATTTCATGTTTCACTTTCAACATACAGTGACAGTGGAGAACAGCTGTGACCCCCGAGCCTACTGCCCTCCCAAGTGCACATGTACTGAAACTGTGGTTAGATGTAGTCAAACAGAGTTGACAGAGATACCTAAGTACATTCCTCTGGACACCACAGAACTGTAAGTTAAAGGTTTTTAGTATACAACATTCTATAAACATTTCTTATTTATGTGCCTGACAGCTTGATTTCTTTGGATTTTGACCCCCCTATCTTCCTATTTCGTCTGTAAATTGACCAAAGTTAGGCGTAATTGTTTCACTAGTTGTGATTCTTTGATGTATGAAAATAAGAATGTAGATACTGAACAAATAGTGTTTAACTTTAAAGAGCAAATACATGATTCTTATTTTGACATAATCTAGTGAGTTTGAAATCAAAGCTATCCTTTCACCGTCATAAGCTAAGCCCCCCCCCTTTTTTTAATTAAGTTCAATTTGAGTTTCCCTCATCATGTTGGGCCTTTGTTTTAAAAATGTGTTAAAAGTCGAAAAAATTCATGTCTTTTTCCTGTTCAAATTGCTACCGGTTCAAGGGACGCAACCAAATTTATTTTTTCTTGCTCAAATTCACATTGTTATTTCTCCTCTTTATAGTAAATTCAACATGTTTGTAGAAATTTATTAATTCTAGTGCATATATGCCTCTATGTTTCAATGGGTCACGTATGTGCTTTTCTATGGCACCATATACATATTAGATACATTTTTATGAAAGGAAAACTTCTTGACATCATAACGGTGTATGAGTTTGCTATTGACGTTATGATAGCGTTGGCCCTTTTTAATGCAGCGCATCATTTGAAGCCATCGTCAAAGATTTTGTTTCTACTCCATAGTGGCCAACTTTTTTATCGTAAATATTTAGACCTAAAAAAGTCGTCGAATTCAATTGTCATGGTTAAGCGGCCGTTAAATTGGAAGGAATGAGTCTTTTGCTATTTGATAGGTACAATTGTTTTGTATCACTGTTCTCTCGGTTTAATAAGAATCTTTATCAGTTATATCATGAAATTTATATGGTAACGCTGGAAGTATGACTAAAATGTGGTAGCAGATTCAAATAAAATATTAAAAATGTGAAAAGCATTCTCTTTGTCGTATCCCAGTCAATGTCCTATCCATTAGACTCATGTATTCCCTTTATAACATTATATGGAGTGGTATAACGTTTCTTTTGCTAACATAAATGAACACTTTCATACCTCTGCTTGGTCATCTTCAATGAAAACTAGAATAACAAAGTGTGTAACCTTTTGAAATACAATTTTGCTTTGTTTTGATTGTTTTTGCTGTATTTTGATTGTTTTTGCTGTACTTTGATTGTATTCTGCTTTAGATTGATGGTATTGTGCTTTCCATTTCAGCTATGTGGACATGAATAACATAACTAAAGTACCTTACGAAATCGGACTGCTTAAAAATCTTCAACGCTTGTGAGTTTTGCTTTTTCAGAACTAAGTATACTTGACTATTATGTTTCTTTTTTGAATATTTCTTTGAATTATATGTCAATTATGTATTAAGGCATGTCTTAATTGATATAATGTATTTGTTCCCTTTAAGTGATCCATACCTTAAAAATATGATTGCTAACCTGTGGTAGTTTTGTTAGTTTGATGTCTGATGTATCTACTTATAATAATCTTTGTCACATTTGATCTGTCACTGTTTTATCGACATTAGTAAAGGCATTTCTTGAAATGTGCAGGTTTGAACTCTGAACCAAAATTGATCATGATACAACTGTTGAGAGTGAAGTGAAATGGTAATGAATCGTCATCTGACTTAGAAATCTCTACAAGCCAGCTCCAAAAGCTGTACATTTAAAGGAGAAATGGTTGATTTTTCCGGTTTCAGACCAGTTATTTACTATTATTAAGAAACATGTTTTTGATCCCATAATTAACGATTGCCTACCTAGATTCAATATCAATGATTGATGATTAGTAAATAATTTACTTCAAAAAGTCAATCACATCAGTGCATAATGTATGTGTTCTGCTTTCTTTGACCTTTTGACTATATTTTTCCTTACACTGATTTCACTAATTAACTCCACCTTCTAACTGATTAATCTATTAATGCAAATTATATATGGCAACCAAAGAAAATTATTACGTAGAGTATAATTATGAATTTATTAAAGACAATGATTGAGTCCATGTTCATTATTCACTTGGTAGCAGAAATATGTTCAAGGGACGCAACCAAATTTATTTTTCCTTGCTCAAATTTTGATTGTTATTTCCTCTCTTCCAAGAAAATAATTACTAGAATAGTATTTATGTTTATTTGATTTTGTTTCTTTTTTCAGAGACTTGAGTCATAACAAAATTGTGACGTTACCTACCAACATATTCTCGAATTTGACAAAGTTATCTACTCTGTAAGTATAGAAAAAAAGCTTCCTTTACTTCGTTTTATTGACTAAAGATTGATGTTATTATAATTATTTGTCATTATAAGTGTATGGATGAAAAGTGTGGATAATGACATTGTAATGCTTGTTTTATGTTTGCAGTTTATACTTAATAAGAACTTCTTTCAAGTTTCATAGTTTCATAATTTTTTTTATTGTTTTAAATACAAAATGTACACAGAAGTTATAATTGAAGACAATATATCAAACCTGCCTCTCCACCAAAGATTTACCAGAATTTACTTTATTAATATATTTGTTTACACATGTATGACACCTTTTACATTCATTGAAGAATTTGTCAACTGGTCTAGTAGAACTGAGTTTACACAGCAGTAGTGACACATTTGCAAATGTTCACCTTATTGAAAAATAAGTGAAGAATAACAAAATAAAATTCACATCTTAAATAATAAAGAGTACCTATAAAAATAAGTATTTTATTTGAAAGTTGATGTTAACTTTATTTAATATTCCAGATATTGTGTCTTTAATTAACAT
>JAUUEB010499828.1:0-28403 GCA_032362205.1 Clione limacina
AAAAAACGTTTTTAAACCAGCAGCCCTCGGGAGCCCAAAAGTTGATGAAACACTCAGATATCAGAGTTATCAACATAACATGAAGAAGAAGAAGAAGACTTGGACATCTGTATTCTGAATTAATTACGCCGATATTAACTCAAGGAAGGTTAGCCACCAATTACTGGCATATTACCACGGCGGGGTTAACCTATTTGGCAACCTATTTGATAGGACTCAGTGTATATATAATTTTGCCAGATGACACTCTGTGCAGCCATCAAGGCCAAGGGGTCTTTAATGTGCTTTTCTTTACACAGTGCCTACGTTTTATCGTTGTCTCCGATGGGACTTTGTGCTTGATCCCTCCTATCAAGGATCTCGGGTACATCATGTGTAAGCACAAACATCACAACATGGCTCTCATATATTTTATCTTTGGCCTACCGAGGCTGAGGCAGTTGAACCCACAACATCTTTGTCAAGACAACCTCTTAAGATCACGTTATCGAGTCCGAACTTAACCTCGCAGACCGCTCGGCCACGGTGCCCCCTTGGGCATGATATTTATAGATTCTAAAGTGCCAAATAATGTCCACTCATAGAAGCAAGACCAATGGTCTCACCATTTTGCTTACTTGTTTTTAACTTTATATTATATACTAGTATATACCTCATAAATTGTTACTAAGTATCAGTAACCCCAAGGGACCGGAACATTAGAGTGTTTTTATCTCATTATGGATATTACACAAACAGCCAAGTCCGGAAAAACGCAAAGACGACGACGACGATTACACAAATGGCAAAAGGCTCCAAGCCTATCTATAGTGCCTTTATGTTATGTTAATAGACTATTATTTTTGTGTATGCGCTATGTTGTACACTGTCTAACTTGTGTGACACAAGAGAAACGCCTTTGACTACTTTGAGTGCTCATCTCACGGTCATCTAGACCTCTCTACTCTCCTGGTCTTGAGCACCCCACATCACAAAATCAAGCCAGAAGCTTAAGTTTCTTAAAGCAAAACTTGAAAGGTTAAAGTCCTGCTGAATTGAAAAGGAGGGCATGCATCTCAATCGTAAGGGCAAGCTTGAAGTATGCTTCTTGTGGTATGGAAGCACCACCAAGAAAAAAGCAAAACACTGCTCGACAGACATGGTTACGAAGCCAAAGCCAGGACACATCAAGAAGCCGAAGCCAGCATCTCAAAACATCACGAAGCCGGCTTCTCAAAACATCACGAAGCTGAAGCCCTAGATTTTAGAAAACTCTATAGCAAGGTCAAATCATCATATTTTTAGTAAAACAAGGTGTTGTGTACATTGTAAACAGTGTCTAGTTAGCCTATTAACACTTTTGAATGGATTTATAGTAAGAAAAACACCTTTTTTATTGAAAAACATTCCAGGATTTTTGGAAATATCACAAAGCCGAAGCCTTGGCTTCTAAACTGCGGCTTCGCGAAGCCGAAGCCAAAGCCGAAGCCGGCTTCGTACCCATGTCTGGTCTTATGTATCTCTGTAAGTCTAGCTTATATTGCTCAACCCTATCATGTAATGGGACTGTAGAAGAACATGAATGTATGTATAAGATGTTTGCAATAGTAGTTTTCCTCTCATTTCCCCCGGCACTTAAAGTGTAGAAAACCTCATCGTAATACTGACTTGTTATTAAGATACTTGTATGTCTAGCAAAGAGAGCCAATCAAGAGTATTGATAGAAGAACATGACCTTTACCCTCTCTGAATGAAGACTCTGATGGCATAAAACACTCATTAATCATATCCGAAAGGACAGGGACAAGAACTCATTGATCTCTTATACGAAGGAAGTACGTAATCTAATGAAGTAAAAAACGAGGATTGGAATAACTGTGGGCGCTAAGACAAATTGATATGTACTTTTATGAAATGTTTAATAAACTGACAAAACTTCTTAGATTTAGAGAACAATGGATGTATTTGTAATGAATACCAATATAAATACTATTTGTGTGGCTTTAGCTATATGTAAGTAATGCCCTCGCGAATGCGGATCTAGCAGGAACGGAGCTACCGTATTCAATTGATAATTTATGATGAAGCTTAATGCCAGAAGATGTGTGGAAATAAATCTAAGCGTTTACTTTTAATCGTGTTTTTTTTAAAAATTTCATGTTTAAATGCATGTTGAAAACAGAATCAAGAGAGCAAAAATCAAGCTAATAATCAGCCAACAAATGTAATTATAATCGCCACCACAAACTAACAAAATGCTGATTCCCCTTGAGGTGGTCTCTCATTCATTGTCAAGAAGTGTGATCATCCTTAAAGTATATTACACCATGTAGTCACATTGATAATCCAAGACGCCATCACTTGACACTCCCCCTTGAACGACCACCAATGTAGACCCGACTAACTAGTCATTAACGCTGTCCACACACGTCAAGTACGTGACTAGCATTAACTCCTCTGTCCTACAACTTGTCAACTTACTGGACATAACAAATCTTCACTTTTCCATCAAGCTTTAACAAAGCTGAAAGTAGTTTCCGCCTTATATCACCTCACTTAATATCATGGTTTCTAATTCTAGTTGTTCTCAGGAAATCATTCGATTAAATAAAAGACAAAGACAAAATCTTGCTTAAACACTTATTCTGTCGATGTTTACAATGCATGAAACGTTCAAGTATAAATCAAATAAATACAGAAATAATATATCGTGATTTATTGAGATAAAATGACAGAATTTTCTTTAAAAATGTATTTCGTACATCATTAAAGGGTTTGATAAAATGCTGATTTAAATCTCACAATTGAAATACCAAAAATATGACACAATTTACATCGCAATCCGTCTAAAATCACATTTTACAGTGTTTCCAGGCAGTGACTGCTCTACTTCAATCCGTCCATTCGTCACACACGCAACATTTCTAAAGCTTGCTTTATGTACACACATTAGATCGTTAAATTCAAAGCAATAGCTGCCTGTTATCATACTATATGAATGTACATACTTCATTAAAGGTTGCCTACAAAGTATTATTATCATAAACCAATGAATTGTAGGTGCCAACGTGGGAACATAGAGAACTATAATACCATTATTGCTCAGAAATCGGGCGAACAACGAGTTTATCGTCAGGAATAATTTCCTGCCTGTTTAAATGACAATTTGGTATGTTTATGTAATGTTTACGTTTCTATGAATGACCAACCATGCGTGATCAAATATAGATCACATGATCACGCAGTCAATGTTTGCTCTCCTAGTTAGTGAGGTCAAAGACGTCAGTAGCACCTTTGAAAGAAGCCTTTGGAGTCCATGATCATTTTCCATATAATATGTTAGCACGAACATTCTATTCTGTCTTGGAATCTAAACTATACATTTACTGAGGGAAGGTATAAAATAAGATTACCACATAACGAGATATCATATTTTAGTGACTATATTATGACTGAAGGATGTAAAAAATGAGGCTGTTCTGTCTTTTAGATAATTTGCAAGAGATTTAAGCTCATACGTTCTTATTTTGCATCGAAACTCGAAACTCTTTATGGATTGGAGTTATATAAATAAGATGACCACATGCATACAGATTTATTCAAATAATATGACTGATGAAATGTAAACAAAATTGCACAGTGTGTCTTTTAAATAACTACATAGTTTATTGTAGCGTCAAAAAGTGCACTTTTTGAGTACAGAGGATATTCTTAAAGGTCAGTAAACCTTCTTTACTGGAACGTGTGGATAAAGGCAAAGAAAAACAAGGAGGTGTTGAAGAACCGTTGATAAGGAACAAAGAAAGGGGACACAACTCTGTTGAGATAACAAATACAGATATAAAGAAATTTGAAACCATCAATAAATATTTGACTATTTGTGCACACTTTGAGTAAAAGTGCCGCTGTTAGGCGCTATTGACAGACTTTATGGGATCAAAAACCTACTTTTTAACACCTTACTCAGACCTTTGCTACCTAAACAACGATTTCAGAATCAGGGAAATAACATACGTTTGGTCCTTTAAAGATAATGGCGTTCACATCTGTTGTATAGTAAATACAGTACAACGTCACTTGACAAAAAGTAACATATGTTAGGGTTTGATGTGTATAGGTGTTATCAACTACGGCACTAAGTGGTCGAGTGATGAGTAAAGATATACTTCTCATATTGCTAGCTAGCGCTAACACCTTGGCTGAATGAAAGAAAGCTCCGAAGTAACTTGATAACGCTATAGCCCGCATAACTGACGATTAATAATACCATTTAAGTCATGCTAAAACTGAACGCAAATTATTTGAATCCATCTTTTTTGTTAGCCGATTTCATTAGCCCGTATATTAAACAAAGAACCAGCATCTGTAAAATCGCTTAATCGGTTTATAGCTTGGCTGCTATACAGATACGCCAGTCAAAGTTCATAAGGTTATGACATTATATCATAATAATTTTAGTCTAAAAGTTAACTTTAATGTGTTTTTTTAATATAACATTTGGTATTGGCAGTAGACATACAGTTTTAAAAGAATAAAGACATAAGTGATTAACATATTCTTTTGATTTTTTATACAAAAATGAAATCTTTTTGCTAAGCTTCTTGTAGCCCTCTACGTCGAAAAATCATCTTTTCACATTTTCTTTTAATTCTGTAATTGGTCTTCACTATAAAGGTTGGTTAGTTTGGCGTTTGGTTGGTTGATCAGTCGGTGGTATGTATATTCGTCATCACTTTGAATCATGATACCAACTAGTTTCTACTAAAGCAGCTGATAAAAATACGCATTGATAAGCTGCTTTATGTGGCGTTCCCTGAATTATGTCATTTTGTGTTGACTATCATCAGCAGGAGTAGACTTGGATATTTGAGAAATGTCTGTGGAAACTCCGGTACTTTGCACGGTACTTTGCACTCTGAAATGAACCGTGATTTGCCTACTAAATAACCGAGTTAGTGAAACCATCGGTACATTCGACCCTGAGATTGATGTAACAAACGAAACGTTTGCACCAAATTATCATCTATTCAGATCTTTATGGTGACTATCACTAGCAGAGCAGTAAGACGATGGCAAAGGCCAGCCATAAATTATGCCACTCTATTTTTCGTGGTATCGAAGAGATTTTTTTTAATGGATAAAAAAAGACCAATACGAATTAAAAAATAATGATACTATGCGTCCTTTGTTTAAAATGATCTGTGATAATATTGCTTACGTATTGTTTGATTTCAAGTTTCAATTAATATAATTAGTATATAAATATCTATATAATATATAAATCTTCAATGGATTGTGTTAAAAAAAGACAGGAATCAAAGACCAGAGTTAATATTTTATCCAAAAAGACTTAAAGCTTTACATTCGTGTCATTTTCTGAACACATAATCCTATTCCAATGACGCTACACAATATTGATAAATGCGATAATATCCATTTAATTCCTGGCATAAAAACACAGATATGACGACAAATCTTAAATAATTTTTCTCATTTCAGTACACAACGTTTATTGAATTCAATTTATTACGTCGTAGACGCTCTTTACTCCTTCGCGAGATAAGTTAAGAAGTCATAAAAAGATATAGATAAACCTGGTCGTAGCAGGATACGGATCCTTTGCAAACTTAACGAGCGTTATATATTTCCTCAAGTGGCTTTAAAGGTTTTCTCCACACAAAAAGCACATACATTACGTGTATTGCCCTATCCAAGACAGACAGGAGACCTTAGAAATGACCCAGACATAATATTTAGAAGGGAAAATGTAGGTGAGGGATCCTTTTTTGTTGAAGAAATATAGAGCTTCTCTGATCCGTTCTTTATAACCCCAGTGAATCTCTGCTTTAATGGCATCGAGTGCAACAGTAGGACGTGTATTATTTGCTGTAGTCTCTTACGACAGGCGCATGTCCCGGTAGCGGAATTCACGGTACAGGAAAATAATTAGCATAATCTATGCTCGTTTTATTCGGGTGAACTCTTCTTCGGTGAGAATTTGAAAGAAGGTTAATAATGTGTTTCCGGATGGTATATCGTCCGCATGCAAGCACTTAATGTTTTGAAATAAACAGTTTGAATGACTGCATATCTTCTCCAGTGTCAAAGCAAGAGACAACCGTTTCAAATAGTGATAATGATGCATGATAAATTTAGCAGTTGGGAATGTGACGCTGTGAAACATGACCTCTTCTCTACCATTATCATTATCACCAATGCTGTCTTTTGCTGATCAGACATATCAGGCGCGTAGCTAGGGGGACATTCGGGGAATGCCCCCCCCCCCCATTTAAGATCCATAATGCTCTAAATTTGCACTAGTTTTAACTTATCTAAAGAAATACGCTTTATGTTATCATTGCTTTAATAAAAGCCAAGGTTGTCCCCCCACATTTCAAAATCCTTGCTACGCGCCTGAGACAGAGACTCCTTTTTTGCAATGTGTATTTTTACAATTTGTAGTCTCTATCCTACAATTACATTAAGTAAAATCTAGCAATAACTTATCCGAGTGTTCTGTGCAAACAATATAGTATAGTGTTTTATAATGAAAGTATATTGTTGTGTGAAGGATTTAGGTAATGATCTCGGATCAATTTTTCGATGACGTTAAAGCACACCATAAAGAGGTTGGTCACTAACGCCTACGTATATTTATTTATTTATTATACAAAATATGAATGATAAAGTATATTCTCGAGCCTTGTTTAATTCATATGCATCGCTATCTGCCCAATACACTGTACAATGTATCCAAAGTGTTAAACATGCGGCTTTGTGTTCAAGTGGTAGATTAGAACGTGAGAGATCCTGATTCAAACCCCTTAAGTGCCTGATATTTTTTACAGGTTTATCTCCATTTATGCTATCGGTAAATACTATATTGTAAAGCGCATTGATCCAGCTAAAAGGCCAGAGAAAGCACTTTATATATGCAATTATTATCATTATTTAAATATCTCAATGATTCATTGTCAAGGACTGCTTGAAACCAAATCACTAGTAGCTCAACAATTCGATGCCTAAGATTCTGTCAGACATTTTCTCTCCTCATTTAAATGCATATACCACCATTTGGCTTTTACAGATAATTAATTTGTATCTTCTAAAAAATGTCGATAATTTTTATATGTCTCCCTCAAATCTAAAATTCCCCAGATTCAATTTATGGACAAATTGGAACACTACTCAATCAGGCTTATCGGAACTCTGTAACGACCTTTCAAGGGACAGACGTTAAAGGTTCTTGAGACAAATTATTTTACAAAAGGAGACACACTTTGAGAAACCCGTGAAAGGCTGTCCAAGGCCAGTGGACCTATTAAAGGATACTTGATTTAAAGACTTGCCATTTGCATCTGTCTAGTTGTCTCCTTGCAGAGAAAAATGCAGCTTTATTACCACAGAGAAACTGTCTGCTTAGCCATCGACACTTCACATACAACAATACGTATACCCGCTGGTGTCCGGAGGGGCGATCATACAAGTGTCCACAATATTCCTTTTCACTTTACGATACTTGAAAGTGACACTTG
The DNA here is from genome assembly GCA_032362205.1 of Clione limacina. Taxonomy (NCBI): domain Eukaryota; kingdom Metazoa; phylum Mollusca; class Gastropoda; order Pteropoda; family Clionidae; genus Clione; species Clione limacina. Next base: position 7,515 of record JAUUEB010499828.1, read on the forward strand.
TAATAGAGGTAATGAGACCGATTAAGAAGGGTTGCTGTATAGAGTCATTATTTGGATGTTAGAATGAAATCTTTCAGACGATGGTCATTTTTTAGAATTCAAAACACAGTGATTGATAGTTTAATAGTCGTCTATTGAAGTCATCAAATGTTTGACCGTTCTGACTGCATTGTCATTTTATCGATGATCTAATCCAAATGACCGTTTAAGAAATATGTCAAATTTCATTATCAAATAATTACGTATATTATTCAGGGTACTTTACTCAAAATCATCGTATCAACATAAATCATATAAACCCTTAACCACCCAGTGTATAAGCTCCCTTAACCACCCAGTGTATAAGCTCCCTTAACCACCCAGTGTATAAGCTCCCTTAACCACCCAATGTATAAGCTCCCTGACTCTCTTGGTTCCGAGAACCTGATACTCGATTACCATAAGTAATCTCTCTTAAGATGAGACTGTCTTTTTTAGTTATACATCTGCTTAATCTGTCTTACATATGATGGCCGATTTGTCCCACAGGCGCTTTAGTACTGAATACATTTACTATAATATCTTTGTTAAAGTGTGTCAATGATATGACAGTCTGACACGTCACATAAAACAAAATAGAAAAGGAGACTCACAGTACCAAGTGTAACAGCTGATAAATATCGTATTACAGTTATTCATAAGATTGATTTCTATTTCAAAAAGGGGCATTCTATTCATACTTAGGATAAAGGCTAATGGATGTTTTCATTTAAGGCGATTACATATCAGAAAATGTAATGAGAAATGAATCTGAATATAATAAATGCAAAGTGGGGCTGTTGTTAACGATAAATTACATGTTATTTTGGAATGTTGAATAATTTAAAATATCAGCAGAGAAGTTTCAAAAACACACCAACAGACAACAAATAACACGATGAATTATTCAAAACAGGTAGAACATTTCAGAAATTGTTGGGTGGATATTTTTGTGAGCACAATTTAAAACTAAAATAACTTAAGCTTTTAACATGTACAAGTCGTGTTGTGCGGGATATTGAGTGGCTGATCCTTTAAGCCGACGCATTTAAAATTCCCAATATCTCAAAGAGATTTTCAAAATATTTTGAAGCGTTCTTTTACCCAATTCAAAAAATTCCATGCAGTTTAAGACTCTGCACAGACAGTTGAGGGTATGTTGAGCTGGATTTAAGTCTAAGTTTAAAGATCCAGCTTTTAAAATCCTCGTGATCTTCAGCAGCATTTCTTCTTCAAGCCACTATAAGTCTTCATAGTAGTATCGTAAAGTCTCTCCGGTAGTTTCACTGGTTCTAGTTATTGAAATGTAACTGAAAAGCCTGGAGTATGACTTCTGTCTATTTTGACATGAAGTCATCTTCATAGGCATGATTTAATTGTTAGACATAGCTTCTCTGGGCTTGTTTTGTGGTTTACTTGCCTGATGTCATATTTTTCAACTATCACTATAGCATTATAGACAACATAGTACCTACTGAGTCCGAAAACCACTGTCCTGTTGGTATAGGGATGAACCAAATGTTCAAACATGAGTATGTAAAGCATATGCTAACGCAGGACCACAGTCCTCTTGGTTTGCTTTCAATCAAGTTGACTCCATCTAAGTTGATAGCGGGCGAACGAACCAAAACAAACTAGTAGTAGCATTGAAAAGCATTCTTTTAAAGGTTAGAATCACCCTTTGAAATTTTTGTTGTTTTTACTATATACTACTAGTAAACGTTTTGGCCAAAAAATCACACATACACGTCTCAATTTAAAAAAAACTACACTTCTACTGTAAAATAGTACCTCTCACACTGTTTTCTAGAGGAATACATATATGATGAACACAAAAATCTTGAGTTTTGTCACAACATACCAAATTGGGTATGGTTTTGAAGTAGCAAAAAATAGGACCCCATACTTACAAAAACACCTACGGATCAATCCCTAAGGCACACTTTTAAAGAAAATCACTCTTATTGAATAAATAAAGGTGGCCTAAATTCAAAAGAAATCAATTTTATCATGATTGGAGCTGTCAGGCAGTTTTGTAAAGCAGGATCTGATCACCCACTTATTAAGAGTTTTGTTTCGATATAATTCCATTATTTCTAATGGGTGATTCTAACATATAGAACAAAATCATAAAATTGCGAATCTCCATTAACAAATAGATAACTTCCGTTTAATGTTGTCGTTTTCTTGATGAGATTTCTTCATTAAATATTTAACAAGACAATGATTCCACATAGGAAAGCAAGACTCAATTAAATTGCTCATCTGACACCAAAAAACAGACTCCTAAGTCTTTGTCTTTATCTTTATCTACAAAGATATATGCAATTTGTCATGTACAAACTCGAGGTGATGATCCGTTTGACAAGTCATTATTATTCAAATTATTTAACCGACAGCGTGCATGCTGTGAACATGTAAACCTTCTTTCACATAATTTATCACATAAATGCGTGTAATTCGAGTCAAGCAAATGCCTCGTTGTCACATGAATGAATTTACCGAAATTAATCCTCATTTCTGTTTAAAGTTTCCCAAACGTTTGAAATACGAATCATTAATAATTGCAAACAGACTGTAGAACAAATTATTGAGAAATGTCTGTGAATGCATTGAAGTGACTTGATTATGTATGTGACAAAAAGGGAGAAAGGTGCACAACATATCGCAAAACTTGTCTGTAAATCCAGGAGAGTTGATTTACGCGGGAATATCCTTCATAGAATTAATCCTACAACAATAGGTAGCTGGATAAGCAATCCTTGGACAGCTGATACTGGTATACAGAAATACGGACGACGACTAAACTTCAAAGGAAACAGGAATTTATAGTTAAGCTTCACTACACTGTTATAAGCAGGCACTTGAAAGTTGAAACATTGAATTATAGCCTTTAGTACAGAGGCTAAAACCAGTCAAAAGAGATAATATTAATGTGCGGTTTTATCAGATAGGATCATTTAATAGGAACGAAGATAGGACGTTTAATTTCAACCCTACGCTTTGAGTTGATTTTTCAAGGATTTATTCATTGTATCAAAGTGATGAGGTTTCCCTCCCCTATTATTAAAAAACATAGCTTCTCGTTTCATTTCTTTCTGAACTACAGGTATCTACATTCTAATGGAGATCAAGTCGATAGTGTTACTTTTTGTATCATTAACTAGATCTATAGCGGGACTTTTGGGATATTTATTAACTAGATCATAAGTTTTCCTGACAGTTATATGTATCTAGAGGGGAAATTGTTTATTGTTTAATTCAAAATCTTGTATGTAACTGACAAGAATGTGAGAAATGAATACTTTTGGACTTAAGAGAAATTTTGGACATTGATTTCTTTTACTTTGTTGAATGCATATTAGACCGAAAACTGATTGTCTCACAAAAAATAATAATAATAATATAACGACAGTGTCAATATTTGCAACTGTTGCTACTGCTATGACTATTTTTTCTGTCGCATGATCTCAGTTCAATAACAGTATACAATACAACGACATTTACAGTGATTGATGGCCATTTATCCAATAGAGCCGTCTGTTCCTGGTACCGATCCTCGTCCCATCTTCATATACATGTTACACTTTATAGATATCCCGCTATAAATATATAATTCTAATAGCTGCCTACGGCACAGGGCACCCGGTAACCCGTTACGGATCTGGATTTTAGGTACTGAAGCGGCCATTCCTACATTTATTGTTATCGGTTGTTCTCAGAGAGAATTATTCGAACGTGAATGGAGGCAGAAACAAGATAATGAAATCTTAACCCTGCGTGAAATGCCTAGCAACCTTTTAAAATATAATAACAATTGTAAACGTGAGATTTAATTTTTGAAAGACCGTATACATGACTTGAGCATTTATAGAACGACATCGACTTACACTGTGCTGCTTTGTGTTAAAGTTTGCTTGTCCCGGATAGTTGCAGTTCTTAAAAGATCTTCCTAACGAGTAATCTGTCTTATAGTTGTTCCACTAAGAAAAAACATATGTTTTTTGCACTTTTTTCCTAAACGACTTGGAATTGATGAACCATGTTATGCATGCGGTCACATAAAAACAATGCAAAATTGCTCCGATAAAGCAGACCAAATAAAATAAAAGTTGAATTTACAAATACGTTCATTCATTAATGGTCAACACCTGTAAATTCCCACGAGATAAATCATTCATAATCGTAACACCACTCAATGATTTCTACCATATCTGCCTCATTCTCACCAAGTGTTATCTACGTCTGAGGTATTGATAAATCAAATGGCCAAGAGGGTCATTAATTCAAAACTCAACGTCAACACTTAAATAAATGACAGATCGTGTGACTGACAGCGGTCAATCATGTAGTTACCTGATAGATTAGTTATAAAGTAGTGAGACATCCACTCATTTCCATTTTGAAATGGGGGAGAAATTTGTTGACATCATGAAAGCAATGGGCGCGAAGCGGCCGACTTTTTTTAGATCGTTTTAAAAGTATGCCCATTCAGAGCTTAATAAGATTAATACATCTCATCATTATGCAGAATGGATAAAATGCTTCTTTCAAAAGTGTTAACTGACATATCAAAAGGCAAGGTCATACATAGTTTAAATTGAAGTATCTTACTTTCATTCTGATGAACTTCACAAAAACTATAACATTTTCTAGACTGGAGTCACGTAAAAAGGTTTCTAAATCATCTGGGAAAACAAAGATCGTAATAATATTTACTTCTGTTTCTTTTTTTTTGCAACACAGCCCTTACATGCAAAATTTTCAATCTGTCATCGTATACCTCTGAGACAACGGTATATAGTTTTTCTATTGAATATCAAAACAAACAAGAATGGAACATCGAGATAGCCTGAATATCTAGAGAAACAACTAAAGATGTACTATTGTGCTATTATATCGTCATGTAATGTACATAGCCACGTAGATAAACAAGTATATTAGACATTGATTAAAAATAACAAGCCAGACGTTTTGCTTAGCTAGGGAAAACTGCACAAAACAGTGTACACAAATAACTCTTGTGATAATCACACCTTTACCACGTCTTAACGAACATTAAGGTTTCAATAAAAAGTAATAATCTTGCACTATTATCAAGTGCACTTTCCACCTCAATAACTTCTCCATAATGACAGTTGAAGGGAAATAATTATGATCTTTACACCAACTGTCGCAGACGGCATAATTTAGTTACAAGTTTCAAGTACAGATTAAAATGTGAGGTATGAATGGATGAAAGGATCATTTCAACACGACGGCCTCTTAATTGCAGATTTTGGGATTAGGGTTTCTGGATGTTATAGCTGATACGACGGTTCTTGTCGGTTGGTAACAATCAAAGTTTAAGCTAGGTAGAGCCGTCATGAGATATACAAATGATAAGATTTCAAATATAGAATTTTCTTTCTAAAACTATGATATTGAAGGAAGAGGTCTTTTCAATGTTTACACAATTACCTTTTTATTTTATACGACAGACGTTGTGTGTTGTGTTTATTCTGTAATTTCACTGATATACACGATTCAAGTATTTGTTAGCGTCGTTTGTTTGGTTAAAGCTCGGACAAAGTCAACTTTTTTTGCGTAAAAATAATAATGGGATTTCAAAAAATAAACGGTTTACATTTCCATGTTGCTCGATGTTTTCGAAATCTAGCTTTATCAGACAGAATGCGTCATCACACCATTTCATGATCTAATCCTACTCCAACTAACATTCAAATGACGAAACCCATGAGCATTCTTTCAGTATCAAAGATCGTGTTTTGTGCATTTCACGAAATAGCGGCCACATTAGCCTTGAATGCGAGTATAGTATCAATAACTGAAAACTTAAATGCCACTAGATAGGATGCTTATAATATATGCCAGACACTTTAAATCATATCTCAAACAAAGTAATTAACAAAGAAACTTTCCTTTTACCTTTATGTGGGTTTTAGAGGATATTTTCGAGAAAAGTCTTCAGCATTTCTAAGATGTAATCAAAAGATTCGTTCTGTGGTGAAATACGAGATGTCTCGACTATGATTGTGAACATAATATATAATGTGAAGCCTACAGGCGCGTAGCAGTCATTTTGAAAAGGGGGCACATTTGGTTGTTGTTGAAAATTAGTTAAAACTGTGGGAATTGAGAGTATTTCGGACTTAAATGGGGACGGGGGTTTCCTAATGTCCCCTTGACCACGCGCCTGGTAGCCTTTATATGAATAAAGGGACAGCAGCTGAGGCTAACATAAAATTGTAGCTAAAAACACAGATCTTCAGAAAATCACCTTTATGGAAGCTAATGCGTTCAAACTGAGACATGTCACATGGGATTAGTTCAGTCAACTTGATGATAAAAGAGAAACGAAAGAAAACTCAAACAGACAAAACACGGTGAATAGAGAGACACGTGTTGGTGTTCACGGCATTTCAAATTAAAGGTAATAAATTGTGTGTTTTGAAATGCCAATCTACATTTCTTGCCTTGATCAAGGATATAATTAGTCGGGGGGATTAAGTGTTGCTCTTCACCCCAATTTGGAACCAATTAATTGGAACAAAATACGATTTTTTTCATTATGTGGAATGCAAACGTTGACGACACCCAATTGCAACTTATGTTGTGTACATTTTTTAAGAACCACAAAAATGTTTCAACAGAAATATCAGAAGGAAATAGAAACGAAGCATGTTATGCACACAAAAACCAAGGTCATCCCAGTACGTAGTTAATTCCCATTGAGGCTTGTTGGAGTGATCACAGAGTGTGTCTATCCCTGATGTAATCTTTGTCTATAGAAAGTATCTGTCATGTCTAGTCTAGCATTGTTAACTAGCCTTATGATGCGTTTCAAATGACATGCTCTAGTAAACTTCTTAGTTCCGGTTCCAAAAAATATATAATAGAAAAAATGGACAAACGCAATGCCCTAATCCAAAGTTTATACTGACATTGTCTTCGTCCGTCACCTGTTAGTTGTTATGAAAATACATATTTTGTGAATAAGACGAGAAAAACTAAGACAAATAAAATTATATAAGAGTTGCTGTTAAATGTTGTTGCCAAACACAAATACCATACTCTTTTTTAATGGAATTGTTAGATAAAAATTAAAAACATTTTCAATCTGTTCGTTATCGAGTTCAGGTCCAAAGAACCATGCACCATGTACTCTCTCAATCACTGAGAATTTTTTTATTTCTTAGTTTTATTCGTGTGGAATTCTGGAGATTCCAGTAATCCATAACTTCGTCTTCATGAGGTCGATTTGAAGATATGAATTGAAGATAAAAAAAATACATCACCACACAATATGCCAAAAGCAGGCCTTTCTGGAGATCAAGAACCAACAGCTCTGATCTAAAAAAAAAAATCTAAAACACACCACTGCAAGAAAATAATAATGGTGATTGTGATCTAAAGAAGAGTATGTTTGATTCAACGAAAAATTAGGAACTAGCCTGAAACAAAAATCATAATTTGACACAATGAGAGGAGCCTACGTAACTTGATTTTTATTGACGTTGTAACAATCCCGATTGCTGTATGTTATGCTATCTGAAACTCTTACACTACAAATACGAATCCCGGTCCTCAAAAAATAAATCATGTTCGTTATGAAATGCTGCAAATAAGGATTGTCTCTTTAATTCTCTTTTATCTTAACAAGGGCTAAAAATGTCCCTCCCTAACCCATATAGCACACTGTTCAGTCACTGATCTTACTTAAATGTGTGGTATAGTACAACAACTATCAGATTCCAACACAATAGCAAGGACCACCAGCGTTGGATCAACCCCTAATCCTAAACTAACATTTAGGTAGCGATGACGTCCTCTTAAACAAGTCAATAGCCCTCCAGTACCGCTTGGAGTAGGGACAAACTGGCGACTTGGTCCTGACGTTGACCAGAACACAGGAGCGGTACCCGATCTTGAAGGGCACTGGAATTTGGTCCTCAACATTTAAGTAAGGCTTCGTTAGTTATGATTTGCAGTAAATGCTGATCACAGATTTTCGCTATGTTTGAGCTAATGAACCTGGATTATTCATGATCTTGTATTTACTCGTTAACATGGCGTTCTGACTTGTAAGTTTGGAGGGACCTGTCTTCTCCTATGTTCAGAGTTCAAGCGTTTTGCCTGTACTGTTAGCCTAATTTGATTAATACTTAACAAAATGTTTAATGTTCTGAGATATTTGAGAAAAACCTAGTTAGGCAAATATCAAGGATGTAAAGTATAAAGGTTAGGCATTTGATTAAAAAAGATATAGGGAAAAGTACCTTAGTTGGACAGCTCTTACATTATAACAAGTTTAAATGTTTACAATATGTAAGCTCTACAATGTGTTTAATTTTCACCAGCTAGCATCATGTCTACAAGCCGTGCAAGTAAATTACATTCATTATCTTCTAGAGAAATGGTATAGACTAAATGCCTTACCCAAAGGTAGACAGTAACGTAACAAATCTTGATTTCCAGTTTTACTTTTCGATTGCCCTTCGGTATTAACATTTGCTGATAGACAAAACATGCCAAGCTAAAGAAGACAGGCATAATTACTCAAAACAGCCAACGATCGAGCTATGCGTTTATCGAATTAGTCTTACGAATAATTAAACTGCGGATCAAAAACTCTACGTACAGCCTATAAAAATGCACATAATTTCTTCTCAAGTTATACGTTTTTTTAATTCCTTTTTCAATATAAGACAAGGTTGGCTGCGTCACAGTATCCAGACCCCCAGCATCAGAGCTAGAATATGTATTCTTATTCACGGAGACATTTTTTCGTCGGTTGATTAAAAGATATCTATGCGTTTTCAACACTTAGCAAAAATAGAAATTGATACTTGACTTTCGGAACGAGAGGGGAAAACCTTGGCCAAACTCAGTACGATATAAATCAGTTCAAGTAATTATGTAAATTTTAAGTATATGACTGTCTCACATCAAAGCTATGCACACAATGAGCTCCGTAGCGTATTATTGTTGTTCGTGTTATAAATAAAAGGGCGAGTCACTTTCACAATTACCATAACAGAGATAGTAGACTGATAAAACGTATAAAAAATCATCGGGGCGAAAAATCGTTTTTAAATGGTATTCCTGCTGCTTTTCATGCCTCATTTATTGTGATTCAACACAGTTTTTGAAAGGGTTCACTGTTCACAGCACTCCCAACACTGTATATCACACTTGTTCATGTTGGCGCTTTTTAACACAGTTTCGTCGTTCCAATTATTACATGTCAGGCTATATTAGCATTAGTTTTTTTCTTTAAATATATTTTTGGATACTGCCGCTCATACAATATATAAATTATATTATGTGCTTCCTACTGATTGAAATCAAACATAGAAGACTAGACTTTGCATGAATCCCATAATGTCAGGAGCATACTGGACCATTGATAAAATACTAATTTTAAAGAGTCTTATGTGTTGTAAACGTCGTTCGGACCTGAGACCTTACGCTCGCGAGACGAATAACTGCATTGTCTTTGATTTGGTTTTCTGTTACTGACTAATCTGCTTTCTTGTCTACCATCAGTTCATTCTTCATATGTCTTGATTGTTTAATTTTAAATTGTGAATTATTTTTCAGTTGTCTTTGCATATTTGTTTCCCACTGTGTCTACCATGATTTTACTCAGAGATTAAATTTAACATTGGTCTGTTTTTTTTTTATCTTTACTTGAGAATTCATCCATCGTTGAAAATATCTTATGCAATTCAAAGTACCTTAACAAAAGAATTATTTGTCTCTGTTTTCTTGTATCAAATTTCATAATCTTGTTCTGTTGTTTAAGTGCAAAAAGCTTTCTCTGATTCCAAAAAAGTCGCAACGAAAGCAAAGTCTCTGATTTCTTTTATCATATTTGATGGATATATACAGACATTAAAATGCAAAGCATTAACAATTTTAACAAGGCATCGTTACAACCTCATGCTGTCATCGCTATATGGTGCCAAACTTTTATTGCACTTGTCTAATTATCAAATACCGCAGCTGGTTACGTGTTGCATAGTTGTTGCACCAACAGACATTTCTTTGTCGCTCCACAAAGCTGATGTGTACCTTCTTCTAGGCCCACTGAGTTGAATACGCCATCCCTTTAAACCAGGCTGCCTTAAGCAATTTCAGCTGATATGCTGCTTCAACTGCAATTAAAATTTCTAAACCTCAATTCGGCGCCGTCAAGTTCACTTATTTATTCAATTGTACAACATAAGTATAAGCTTATACATAACATAAGTAGTAGTTTCAGTCCAACTAATAGTCGATGCTTTTCTTGGGGGGGGTTACTGAGGGTTGCAGAACGTACGGAGATGAAAAGAAGTGGGAAGTCTAAAGAAGAAAAGAAGACCAATACATCCCCTACAGCAGATTGTGAAGTATGCACTGAAAGAACTAACAGCCGACGGGGCGTGCGTTTCGTAGCTTGTTGTAAAACAGGGTGTGAGACATAATAGATGTTTGCTCTTGGGCTGTCATACATCTTTGGAATTCTAATGGCAACACTGCCGTCAGTCGCACCTTATATAGTTGTAGTCTCAATTGTAATGACGAAACTCAAGTGTTGTTGGAGGTTAAATAGTGACGAGAACTCGTGCAATGTCGATATTGTACAAGATTGAAATTGGAAAACGCGAATATGTACTTTGATGATTAGACAAGTCTTTATCATATAGCTTCAAAGTCCAGAGAGGATCTACGACTTGGTGTGTTTTATCTTCTTTTGTAAAGAATTAAAATCACTTTCACCTATTTCCAGATGTTAGTGGGTACACTGCACAAAAGATTGGCTTGACAGAATAATGTTATCTGGGCGCCTATTATAATTTTCTTCGCCGATTTTGTTAGTTATACCGAGTGCAGAATTGATTGTTTTGGCGATTAATGTATTCTATCAAACTATGGGATCCCAGCGTGATGGTCTCATAGAGCACACCCCATAAAAATCTATACAACGAGATATATAATTGAAACGTGATTCTTCTCAATTTACAAAATCCTCTTATCATAATTGCTGTCATATTTCACACAACACTATCACACACAAGACTCTTTTTGCATCACAAGCTCCCATATGTTGACTACCATCGGTAAGAAACCCTTCGACCCATAAATCCCTGTTATTCGGTTTAACAAGTCTGATGTTTCTCTATATCTATCATAAAATCGCAGACACAATATATCTGCCAGGCGCTCTCAATCCATACGGTTGTCAGTGTGAAAGAGTTAACAGCTTTTGACAAATTGTTATCATTCGATTACTAACAGCACGAGGCGCCTTCAACAATATCAGATTCACCCTTATCTTAAATCTGTATTCAAAGGCTTATCCTTTCAAGTTCTCACCATATTCGTATTGTGTACTGAAGTGTGATGCGCAACTAATTTCGCCTTTCTCACCATATTTCCTTAATTTAAATGTGAATCTTGTTTAATTAAAGAGTGCCGTGTGTGGTCTAAACGTTCTGTAATGTGCGCATATATGCGGAGTCATGACTGTTAGGCATCTCACCTTAGGAATCTTACATAGACATTCACTGCTAATTACCTAATTAATTAGGCACACAATTATACTGCCGGGTGGACACAGGCGGACCACGAAGACCCTCCTCTACAAATATTCAACCATGAAAATGTGTGGTCTATTATAATTGCGGGGCTCGAACCCACAACGGTTTAAAACAGTCGGCTCTCAATTTCGTCGCCTTAACCACACGGCCATTGCGCCTACATTTCAGTTTTCTTTTAAACAATTTTAAGCTAAAAAAAAATTTACACATTTAGAAAAATAGTCTAGACGAATCGAATAGAATGTGGAAAAAACATTGTATTTTATAATGATTTTATCGTATAACCGTCTGAATCTTTATATTCTTTGTATTTATTCGTAATGATCCATGTTTGGTGTAGTAAACAAACCACTAAAAAACTCATTCATGAGCTCAATGGTTCAGATTAGACATATACTTTACGTACGAGTGACATTTATTGAACATTAAGTGAAAGAAACCCAACTAAAAGTATGGCAAATTGTAAAACAAATCGTATACACAGGCTGAGTGAGATATCTTCCATTACAGTTTATGGGATCAAAGCTTGGTTTAAAAAATGTGCGCATAGATACAGACAAATAAATGTGATTGAGGAAATAAAATGAAATGAACAAAGATGAATGTGTCAATAAATTAAAAATGCAAAAAATGTGTATTTCAATGACACAATACCAAGACGTCTATACAGTGAAGATAAACATACAGACCAATGATGTTTCAAGTAAATGATTTAAGTACATGAATACAAAACTTTGACGCAAACAAATCATTAAGCCAAATTCTTCCTAAGAAGTGATCAAGAGGAACCCACTGCTACTTGAAAATGTTCATTTAAACACAAGAAAGATATATTCTTCGCTGAAACTCAGAATAAATGTCAGCTAAAACTAAATCCAAAAAAAAAAACAGAATAAAAAATAATCGCAATTGTTGCGTCATTTGAGGTTAAGTCTATCATATCAAATGACAAAATAACATATTATATGTCTACAGCTTGTTGAATTGTAGGGACAGAAAATTGATGCTCTGTATCAAATTTTATTTGGACGTATGAGTTTAACTGTTGACTATGTGTTTACTTGATGTAACACTTCGATTGAAAGAAGATATATGTAATTGTAGTAATGTAACCCTTGAATTCATTAATATACACTTTATATCGACCATTCATGATTTAATCGGGTTTCAAGTCTTAGAGAACTCTAGTTTTCGGCAGAAGAAACCGCACAAATGAAATGACTATCCAGTGTGAAGTTTGGTGACGAATTTTCAAAGGTTGTTAGGAAGCTATAAAGTCGGAAACTGTCGAGAGTCATTCAGACTATCTCTGAGCATCCAAGTGTGGGAGGAAAAACCCTTATGTTTTGTTCTCTCTTGTCTCTGTCTGACTCATCTTTACGCTTTAGGTGTCACTCGGTCTTATAAAGAAGCCATAAGAACAACACTTGAACGGAATGAGTTTTTGCCAGCTAGTAGAAGGAAGGTATTCATTTTGTGAGCACACAATTATACATCATGATGAAATTGATTCTCAATAGCTGCTCTCTTTGTTGGAGACTCGTGTGTCTGTCATTTAAGATTTTAACTAAATTTTTATCTCGCATATTCAACAAAGAACATAATATAATGCTCTTCCCTAATACAGTCTCTAATAATATCAGACAGCCACCTGTCACCATTATAATATATTGCTCATAAATGAAACTGATACCAGTTTTGTGAGTTAATGTAACTGATATTATATAAGTAGACATTTTTGGGAATAATGCCAGACATTGAACCATTCTCTCCGAGAAAGATGATCTTTGTGGCCAAGGACAAATGGTATAGAAAATACGTTGGAAAATTAGCATAATCAAATTCAGTATGACGTAAGTCGACGAATATTTTCCGGAATGTTCTTAATGCCAATTGTTAAAACTGATGTTAATTTCCTAGAAGATTCACGAAATTTTCATTTTCTGTGATATTGGTCGAAAAGTAGGTCAATCATAACAGGTGTATTTTGATGATGGTGAAAAGATGGCAACCAGTGATACCAGAAAAGATGAATTATCTGCGTGTTGCAAGCAATATGACTCCGTAATTATAAAATCAGTTTTAAAAAAAGATTGGGTTTTCCTATGAATCATGAATACTCATTTTGTATTAGTATAAAATGTGATTATTCTCTTATGTGGTTTTCTAGAATATTTGTGTAATATGATTCACCAATTTCAAAAGATAACACAAACATTGATGTCATACTAATACTAAACCGATTATTTCGTATTCCGCTTTCTTGTCGAGAATAAAATATCCCTTTTAAAAATCTCTAAGTATTTTATCGAAGAATACAGAGCTTAATTAGTTTTCTTCAAAGATTGTTTAATCACATTTGCTGAACTTAACAAAAGAAAAACAGCCAAGTGAAGAATTAAAATTAAGTAAAGGTATTTGTTCGAGTGCGAAGTCGTATAGGCCAATACAGATAAAGCAGGGGTAGCTTAATCTCTGGGGCTTTATAGCTTAATACACTCACATGTTAGATTGATATGGAGTGAATCTGATCAAAGAGTGTAGTTTTATTAGATTCATGCAGTAACTACAAAGTAGGAGCCGTCTAGTCACCGTCTTACACTTTAACGTAAAGGATTAAGGTTACAAATGAAGGACTTGAGAATTTCTTCTCTTTACTTGAGACTTCGATCTGTTTCTTGTAAATTGCATATGAAGCTTGGATTCTTTTGTGAGTTTAATTTATAATGACACTCAACTAATCAAGAATTGTATCACAGAGCAAGATATCTTTTATTACGTTCATCGGTAAAGTCAGGAATTCCCTTTGTTTTGATAAGAAATTGATATGAATTGTCAATCTTTTACTAAGAATATATCTTACTGATCAAGTTGCACTGGAGAGAGGTTATAAAAGATTCGTGCTACATTAAGTGCTGATTAAGAAAAACTAATCTCAACTATTAAAGATGCCAGCGAGGAAGAGTTTTAGATGAAAGAAACTAAATCTAGAAATACATTCTTTCCATCACAATCAATCTTTTAGTGAAGAAGTCTTACAGGTAACTCGGGGGCTCCATTAAAAGCCCGACGCTAAAGTATAGCTAGTGATTCAAGCAATTTGGATTTCTCTTCTTTCTATTCTTAAATGGAAATGGAAATAAACATTTACAGATGCATTTGCCATTGCTTTTTTCTATAACAACCTCCTTCACATTTTATTTATGTTTTTGTTGTTTTATTTGTAGTGATAAAAAGAGTTGTGAGAAGGTAAATATTTCTTCTCATTATTTATGTTGTTTCGTTGTCTGGTTAAAGGTTATAAACACAATGATGTATGAACGAGCATTGCATGTCTGTGGGTGTTTCTTGTATCATAGACGCTATATGTAAAGGACAAATATTGGCATGCATACACCAAAGTAATAAATCGCGTCTGGAAAACAGGGTAATGTAAAACGAGATGTTTGTACAAAAATACAACTGTTTTATTTGACATCACTCCAAATATGTAATACTGTCAACATGTATTGTCTGGACAAGAACACTGCAATGGGAAATCCCATTTAAATTTGAAACGATTCGTGTTTTCAAATGTGTACACGCGTTTCTTTTTAAAAAAAGCTATCATTTTAGTAATAAAATATCATCGACTCATTATCATAAAGATAATTGAATATTCATAAATGCGCACAAAAAAGGATAAATCAATTCTGATCCAACTTGATTTTTAAAAAGAGAAGCAGGTGTTATCATAATTTTTGTCATCTAATTAAATGATAAGTTCTTTGATATGCAATGTACTTTCTTCAGCGATCTTTTTTTCTGTTCTTACAAAAGGTTTTATAGAATAAGAATGGTTTCATTCACATGCGACAAGGAGACAATGGATTGTGAAAAGCTGTCGAGAAATTGCAGGTTTAAGACTTGTAAGCAAATATACCCTTTTTGCACCAACAAGAAAATAGACACGCATTTCTTTACTAGGTTTATAAAATGTATTGAGCCACAGTAGGCCTAGAAGTGCGCTATTTGAATATCATATAATAATATTGTGATTATAATACACTTTGACAAAACAAACATTAATCAAGCTATTTCAAATGTTTTGAAACTTCTAAAAAAAATGAAGTCTAAAAAACCGATAAAATCCTTCCGCGTCTTCCGACCTCTTCACATCAAGCTTTGCCAATGAAAGCATCTTAACGTTTTATGTCTATTACGATCAAACATAATTGAGCCATTATCTCGTAAGTTCAAAGTGCAAACACATATCTAAATTCCTCATTGAATGCATTGACTTTAAAAACACAATTAGCATTGGAACAAAGTTACGAGCCGTAAAGCAATAACAGACTACTAAGAAAAATGAAACATTTCTTTATTGACAAAATGGTGTTTTGATCGTGGGGTTATTGAGTGTTATACATGCCATATATATGTTATAACTCCGCTAATTACTCACACAATGCAAGTCTGAGTTTCTCTTATTTTGTTGGCGTCTGCTCAGTTCTCATTAATCTAAAGTGAGACTTATGCACAAGTGTCGCGTTAATGAAGCACACGATGAACGAACAATGTTCATGTCATTAATAGATCTGAAGCACCTTACGTGTTTTTCCAAGACAGGCCTGAGAGCCAGTTTCAATGCTACAGATATTCTGTTTTTAAAGAACAGCTGATGCAGGTATTTAGAAGGACCATTCCTCTAATTACGTGTCATTTTATCGTTTTATCTATCATCAAAGAAATGTTATATTGAAGTGTTTATTGCACCGTTTAACCGAATTATAGAAGTTATTATTATACATTATGTTGAGTCGTATAGTGCCGAGGGTAATAAATATCGTTTTGTTGTTCTTTTTCATTTGAAAATAATATGTCTTATTCACTCAGCTTTCCCAAAAATATCAAATTGGTTTATAATCAAGATCACTTCTTTAATAATTATGATCCTTATTTACATACGAGGGTTGTTTCAGATATCATAATTATGAACATATCAGACATTTTTCTCAAAAGACCTATTTTGGGGGATTTAAAAACTTTTACACTTTAAAGTTATCTGCTTCAAAATAACATTTTCTTCCGGTTACTATTTATTTTTGTTTAACATAAATTCGAGTCACAGTTCTCCAATTTTGTTCCCTATATTTTTTTTTACTTAGATGTTCAAGATAGTTAAATGTTTCTTGAATTGAATATAAGAAATCATCAAGGTTTGTGGGTTTTTTTTATAGAAAAGTCTAGTTCAAACAATTTCTATAGCTATCATATTTCAAATAATAAGATAATAAAAATGATATAAAAAATAAAAATAAAATAAATAAATGTATATCATATTCTAAGATTGTTCACCAGAAACACCTGTAAAAAGACAGTTATATCGGTATATATGTTAAGAGTTTGTATTGTGTTTGCCAATAATGTTAATAATGGTGCACTACTCCTGACAGAAAATCACTTCACTGACAAGTACGTAAAGCGAAACAGGTGTGACGTACAACAAATCATTCTATACTCGAGTATTTTGTGAGTCTTTGATAATCAAATATTCTTTTTTCTTCGTCTCAATATGCTGATATCAGGTGTCAAGGGGGAAAAATACAGACGTCTGGGACATTCTCTTGTGACATATCATGGTCTTTGATCATCAAGTTTTATTTGTGCAAAGTGCACTACCTACTTTACGAAGTTTGGCATTTGTGATTGAGACGTTCGCTACAGGGAACGATTGCTAGTAATATTTGTTCCGTTGTATGACACGTAAGGTTATGACATCACTTTTCAACCCTTGCTTTTGTAAAACATTTGACAATTATAAATACCAGCGTGAACAAATAAGTCGTTCGCTAGGCAAAAAACGACAGATGTTTAAATGTTTGCGTTTCTTGGTATTACCCCCGTAAAAAAGCGCGAATTTGTTATCGTTTTTTCACAAAGTTAATCCGGTGTTAACATCAGTAAAATGAATTGATATCGTGAGAAAATCCGTAAGAGACTATACGATTAGCGTGTGACTACTTTGTTCAATGCTGTCAAGAGTTATATGCCCTTGGAAAATTGTATACGAAACACTCCGTGGTCTATAGAATTCCCCTAAATTGTTAATGTCACTGTAAGGAAATTGGTAATAAGGGTATCTTAACATTATTTCTTGGATTGCATTTGCAAAACATTCAGAGTAAAAGAATTGTGGTGTTTTCCACATTTGTTTAAGGGATTTTTTCTTTCAAAGTGGACAGAAATCCGGGATGGAATCAATCAATGGTGTGTCCACCCCCAAACCCACATACATCCAACAATACCTACGCACGCAAGTACACATAGAAAACAATCAGAAACCTTTATAAGTTAAAGTTTCTCAACTACAAATGTCGCTTCCTTGCAACTTATCTTTACATAGTGTTGCCTACCATCGACAGGTTAATGCCGACTATGCGAGACATATGTATGATATATATTATGTATGATTGTGATATTGATGCTATACACGCGAATATATTGTATCAGTGTATATTAGTTTATTACCCGTTTTCCAATGAATACGTTCAACTGACCATCAAGGGCATATAGTTGTTTAAACGCACAAAGAGATACACTGAACCTCTACAGCATGCCGAAGACCTCTCCTTGAAAGTCAATTCCATTCTTTACTGTTTTACATTGTCTTATATATATCAAACGAAAGATTCATGTGGAATTGATGCCATATAATATCATTGTTAGATATCGCACTTCATAAATTGCATGACTCCTGTCTTGACCTTTTTATTCATCTTCTTTTCTGTATAATTTTGTATCTTTCGACGACTTCCAGGTGCGTAGTCAGATGTGCACCTAGGCAGGTTTGTAACCCTGCTGTTTGGACGATGACCTAAAGAGATGTGCTTTGTTCATCCTTAGATCTCAAACAAAGATTTCTTGTTGTCCTTCTTATCTTTGTATTGTTATAAACAAGGTAATAGAGGAAGGAGATCAAGGGTAATGTTTGACACAATTTGTCAAGGGTATCGATGAACTGACCTCATTCTTATTTATCCGAGGCTTTTATGTGCTGGGCAAGAGTATTAGAAGATAAAAGGTGTGTTACAAAGACCTGAAGACTTGTGGATGCTGGGAAAGAGTGGTACAGGATAAAGGATATGTTATAATAGAAGTTGTTATGGCGCCAATGATGATGTGTGAAAGAGCCCTTGAGGCAACGTATCCGTTCTGAGTGCAAAACGTCCGGGATTCAAACATGACCAATATTGCATTGATGTTGCCTGTCTCAATAACACGATCTTTGGTTAGGACTTCAATGAGTGGGAGCCGTCTTTTATACTGAACAAGGCTTCTGTTGATAGGGATGAAAACCCAAACAAAAAGGGACAAGGCAATATTATGTTTGCCATTTTTTGACAGCACACATTATTCGAAAAATATTCTAGTATATTTTGATCTGCAGTCATGTAATATTATTGGTAAATGTGAGATTATGGTCAGACTATCAGACACTGGAACAGAAGGTATCAGGTTCAGTTCCTAATTTTTGTCCATAGGAAAAGGTAATTAACACAAATATGCCCTGATAGAAAACTGTTCGTTGGGAAGTTAACAAGAATGTACATTTGCTATGATGAAAAGCCTTAAGGCAGCTCACTTCATTTTTTTAATGAAGCTTAGACAATGGTATTTTTTATTCGTTTGAAGCCACGGGACAATATTGTTATTAGCTTCATCAATGCGACTCCCAGGCTATGTATTTCAACGTTTTTTAGTGTTTAGAATTTGTTAAACTTGGCGTACATAAAAGAAGTTTAATTTTTAATTTCTAAAAATAATAATAATATGTATGTTTTATCTGGAGACGACAGTTCACATGCCAACGCCTAGGGCATAATAACATGACAAGAATACAACATGAAGCATATGATCAAATTTCTTGTTTCTAAAATTGAACACAACTGAGAAAAAAACTAACTACAGCGTCGGCATATGATCTTGTTTCTCAAATTGGAACACAGCAGAGAGAGAAAAAACTAACTACAACGTCGATATATGATCTTGTTTCTCAAATTGGAACACAACAGAGAGAGAAAAAACTAACTACAACGTCGACATATGATCTTGTTTCTCAAATTGGAACACAACAGAGTGAGAGAAAACTAACTTCAACGTCGACATATGATCTTGTTTCTCAAATTGGAACACAACAGAGAGAGAAAAAACTAACTACAGCGTCGGCATATGATCTTGTTTCTCAAATTAGAACACAACAGAGAGAGACCAAACTAACTACAACGTCGGCATATGATCTTGTTTCTCAAATTAGAACACAACAGAGAAAACTAACTACAACGTCGGCATATGATCTTGTTTCTCAAATTAGAACACAACAGAGAGAGAAAACCAACTACAACGTCGGCATATGATCTTGTTTCTCAAATTAGAACACAACAGAGAGAACAAACTAAGTTCACGTCAGAACCAATTTAATCATATTACGAGTGTACGGGTTGAATTAGAGCAGACATTTAACTTAAGATCTTTTTATCAGATAGAGATTATTTTGTTACAAAATTTGGGACTTTTGGGTGTGCCATTAACTAGACGCAATGAAACTTGCCGGAGCCATACGAACATTATTGTGGTTGTTAAGGGAATAGAGATTAAAGTTATCCAAGACTAGATTAGTTCTGTCTATAACATGTCTTTAACTACAATAAAATTAAAAAAGATGGTTGTAGAATGTGAAAGACCTTGGAAAAATGTATGCGTTGGAGTAGCAGATTTATCCGTTTGAATAACTTGAACATACATCATATCTGTTATGAGAGCCCATCATGTATCGTTAAAGATGTATGAGAAAAACATGCCTATAATAAAGTTGAAATCACAAAAAATGTAGACAATCAGAATATTTAAAAAGAAAATGTTTCGTCGATGACCCTCTTGGGACCACTTTCTTTCATGTTACCTGCCTTCTATTCGTTTGACAACGAATATAACATAGGGTTTTCCTATTTTTCTTCCTTTATCATGTAAGGTTTTTGTGAGTGAGTTTGATATGATGGCCGATAATGTCTGTCTGCAAATATGCTTACATAGGTCGGTACATTTGAGTCATAACTTTGAGTGTAAAATTGATCTTATTTTCAAAAAAAATTTAAAACCTTATTTTGGGATTTTTTTCAATCTGATATATGCATAAAAAGAATATTTTGTTATACTTTTTGTTAATGGTATTGAACTCATGGTTTGTAAATACAGTGCATCTTTTTTCCACTCACTCTCTCTCTCTCATTCTCTCTCTCTCTCTCTC
>JAUUEB010499829.1:0-18459 GCA_032362205.1 Clione limacina
ATATTCATCCGTTTGAACTTAGGTACATGCAAATTGTTTTGTCCTTGGTGATTCTAAAGACTCCTGTTTTCGACTATGACACATAGAAAGGCAAAATTGGTTTTTAATACAAACTTTGGAGGGAAAACTATAGGGCTCTCGACCAAGAAGCAGACCAAAAAGCACTTTGATAGACAACGTAGGGACTGAACAGGCAAAGAGAAGCACCAGTGATCAAGAATGGTTAACGACCGTAACCTGTTGAGTGTCATTGTACGTCAATTTCTAAAGCGGAGATAACATTTCCAGGTGAACCAGGTAGGTAGAGATAATAAATAAACCATGAAGTGTGGGTTTGCCGTGGTGTGAATCTATTACCAACCTTGTTGAACGAAACAAGAACTGAGAAATAGTTTTGACTTGACCTTGTGATACATTTTTCGAATTCTTTAACCAAAGCGAAAACGTATCTTTTTTAATAAAAGCCTTGTTGTGTTTTTTTAAAGTAGTAGTTGTCGTTAAATCACAGTATTTTGTCATTGAGATAATGAATTTCAATTACACACTTCACATAAATTATAAAAATAATGATAATTAATATGTTGTCACTTATTAGCCCTAGTAGGGCAATTCGTTGTACAATGATGCGTAAAAAATGATACATACATGTTTTTTCATTAAAATTATAAACAGATGGAGACAAGTAACATAAGTACACAGATTATCACCACAAAGACATAAAAAACAAACCAGACAGCGCTTTAAGCTGAGCTTTCTGAGCATTTCTTTCATAGTTGCAAGCCTCTGTAATATATAACACGCTTCATTTCGAAATTCACATAATCAATGGAAAGAATAGGTTTTGCTTGTATCTTATAACTCAAAAACTAATTGCCGTAGCGCAAAATGAACACAGATGTAGTACGATTCCACTCTTTTTGGGGTCTTTAAAAATATTGGATTGGTAATTAATTTCAACAGACTTTTTTGAAAAAGCTATTTTGTATCCTCCGTTCTAATAATTTTGAAGTCTATTAATAAAGTTGACAGTTGAACTAATTATGTCCAAGGGCTCATCAATCTTGTTCGGAACTGTGTGGTAATAGGATAATATGACATACACGGTGACGATTTCCTCTTTTGTCATAAAAAGTCTGAGATAAGCCTTATAATGCTGACACTGAACTTAGAATAAGACCAGCCGATGAGTCATATTTCCTACGCATGATGTATATTTATAATAATGTCACTAATGTCATCGTTTAAAACTTGGGTTACTTTGGATTTAAGCAACAGATAATAAAAATTATTGCATACGTGACATGGATTTTGACAAACTCCGATGATTCTCACATTTGTCCCTTTTCTACACTATGTCTGACACAACTAATTCAATTCTGATACTTCGAGGACTTAGGCAAAAACAAGTATATAAATTCATATCAAATAAACATTATGTTTAAGCTAAGAGAGTTTAATCATGTTTAACCAAATCAAAAAGCTAATGTGACGTCAAATCGAACAAGACTATTATCCTGCTTATCTGGGATCATGAGATCAAATAATTTAAGAGGTAAATGTCTAAAAAGCCACGCGAAGTTGTCACATAACAGGGGATTTATCGTATAAAAGAGAATGATTAAGCTAGATCCAGTGTGATTAAAGTGACAATTAGAATTAATTTAATTCTATCCGGTGATCTGCTTCAACTTTAAGGTTTTTTTGTGTCTGGGTCAAGTTGGTGTGGTGACAGTTGGTCATTAACAACAAATCAGGTCCTCCGCGTTTAAATAATTGACTTCTTGTGTCTGGGTCGTGTGGGTGGGTCCAATGTAAATATATCATTTTTTGTAAGTGTAAAGTAATACCTTAAAATACCATTTCATCTAATGTGCGCTTATACTGCATGGATCTTCAATCTTCTTTTTGTCGTAGGCATTATTTTTTCTTCTTTAAAAACCAGCCTTTGTCAATGATTTTTATTTGTCACTTTATTGCCTATGGATTCGATGATGGGATGTTTAATGTGGGCACGGTAGTGTAGTGGTCAGTGCACTCGCTTACCATGCGTAAGGTTCGGGTTTGAATCCCGCCGGGGACTCTCTCGGATTTTTCTGTCGCCCTCCTGTTCACCCAGCAGTATAGGTGGGTACCCGACTAAAGGAAGTAAATGTCTTTGTAAGATTACCAAAGTGAATCGCTTAACGGGCAGATCCATTGTGTATTCTGAATGTGTGCAAGCGTGTCTTCGTCCAGCCTGTCGGGGTAATACATACATGTAAAATGCATTGAGCAGGAATGTAAGGCGTGAAAATGCGATATATATATATGCCTTGTTTAATAATTATTATTATTGTATTTAGGTATAACATATCACGGATTTACCAATCCTCGGTTGATATTGTTTTGCTTATTATTTAGATCATCATTAACAGAAATTTAACACTGTGTTCATGAATGGATTAAATATATTCTCGATGCAAGTTACAATTTGAATTCGTTCACACAAAATGCATACCATCACTTAAAAACGCAGGGAAGGCTGTCGAGAAAGTTTTATGATACAATGTTTTCGTCGACAATATTACTGATATCAAATCTTAAATTGACAGGAAGTAAACAATCAAAGCAAAGGACTACATGGGGGAAGTCTCCAAGGTTACTTTAAAAATTGTAATATGAATACATAAATTACCTTTTTGGCACAAACAAAATAATTAAACATGGGTAAAACACTTCTACCATTATAAGTTTTTTGCCCTTTCCTCAAAACTGAAATTATTTTGAGAGTTCGAGGGTCAAGGATTTGTGTCTCTTATTCCTGAGAACCAGTAAATAAATGATTATAGAATGATATGAGGGTGTGGCAGCTCCAGTTATTTTCACTTTTTTCTCTCTTAAACTGAAACGATTACGTTTTGTGAGTTCACGGGGGTCAATGATTTGTGTTTGTTATACTCCTGAATACCAGTCGTCAAAAGAATAAAACTAGTGCGTGGCAGCATCTGTCTATGTTTTTTATCTACGAACTTGACAGTTTTTAGAGTTGTCTATAATCTGTGTCTCTTATACCTGATTACCAGTCATCAAAAACTATAATGATGTGAGGGCGTGGCAGCTCCTGCTTATCTTGATTTTTTCCTTATAAGACTGTTTTAATCAATTTAAAATGTCAAGGACTTAGTCTCACTTATAACTGATAAACAAAAATTAGCGGTACAATGATAGCTTAATGTCCATGACAAGTAAGTTTATCAGATAATTTTCTTTGACGGTGTAAGGTTAACATTAACCGTAGTTGTCACAAATTTAATCAGATGATGTTGCGTAGGCGATTACCTGTTTACTTATACCCCCAAGAAAATTGATATATAAATAACTACTTCAACAAGTCCAGAAAAGGTAATTTGATATTGAAGGGCGCCCGATAAAAATTCCTCTTTTTACATTTACGATAATGATAATATCATATGACATTTATATAGGGCATTCCAAGGCCTTACAGGCTTTCTCAATGCATTACATATATCCACTAATTGTCGTGTGGGGGAAGTACAGAAGAACACAATCATTTAAGCTAACTATTGGCTTAAGTACCCAGTTTTGCCTGGAAAGCAATGTATATAAAATGAAAGAAAAACACGAATTGGCCTGACTTATTAACCGCCATGTAGAGTGATTATTGAAGGGTTCTATCACCCTCCGCTACGCGCAATCATGCCCCCACCGTTGCTTTGAGAATCATAGTTTGAGAACTCATAATTAGTTTGTATCAGTTTCTGTCTATTGATAGATAAAGAGAAAATATTGTTAAATCAAGGTTTGGCCAAAGTATAAAGTGCGTCCGTAATGATTACATATAATAGCTTTGATGCATGTTTGTGTAAATTGAACTTTAGAATAATGACACGTTTACTGAGATATAACAAAAAACTAAAACAAATGAGTGCACTTTGAAATATTATATCAATATCAAGCGTGAAACGCCTGACTTTCTAAAGAGGTGTTATTTTACGAATATTTTTTCGTTACTTGCTTCTTCTTCTAATTCTTTAATGATATGATGATTTATGTTCGATGATTTAAATAGTGCATATTTCGTTATTCTCATTTTCAAATTGTATCAAAAGCTCTGTCTAAACTACATTAAAAAAAATATACATATTCTAAGAGCGTTAATGTGTTTCTAGACCAAATATGACGACTCTCGGCAGATCCTCACGTATGTCACAGATTGTATTTATCAGTAAACAGCCTATAAAGGTATGAAGCGACGGATTCTCACAAATCATTTTTTTTCTAGCTTAGTTATTTCAAAATTGAGTATTATAGTGTTTACCCCATCATTAGTAATGAAAGAAAAAGTTGACAGGAAGTAAACAAATTAAGTACTGGGAGTAGTCTCTAATGTATCAAAGATTACCCTAAAAACTGTTATATGAATACATAAATGACATCTTTGGCGAAAGGAAAATGATTCAAATTGAGTGACAAACATTAACCATTACAAGACTGTAGATAGACGTGAGGGCGTGGCAGCTCCAGTTGTATTTGCTTTATTCCATCTTTGTTGATTTTTTTAGTTCAAGGGGTGGATGTTTTGTGTCTGTTATCACTTATAACCAAAATGTAATTGAATGAAAAGAGGGCGCGGTAGCTCGAATTGTCTTTGCTTTCCCCTCTAAGACTGAACTTATACATTTTTTAGAGTTTTGGGGTCAAGGATTTGTGTCTGTTATTACTGATTATCAGTCAACTAAAGTCTGTTGAGTTATATGAGGCCGTGTCAGCTTCTTCGTTTTTTCTTTTTTTCCGATTTTATGATAACAAAACTTTATAACAAGACAATAATTGCTTTATTTCCATGACAAGTTAGGTCAAGAAAAAGTATTTTAATGGTGTAAGGTTAAAATTGACCATGGTCAACAAAACATGTAATCAGTTGATGGCTTAAGCGATTAAAAAAATATAAAGCTTGTTTGCTTATACCTACAAGCACATTTTCACGAAAACAAGTGCTTCATGTCCAGTAAGGTGCTTTGATATAGAAGGACCCGATATGAAATTCGTCTTCGTTTATAAATATTGTATTGTTGTGTGTGGTAGTACATAAAATAATGAATATATCAGCTTATATCACGTTGAATAACACAAATGAAACTGATAATACCAAAGATACTAAAAACATACTCATTATAAGGTAGTACATCAATTATATAGCATATTTCGCGGCCCAGTTGCAAGATCAATGCGCTTCATATCTACTACACAAAGGATCACACAAATGTTAATCCTTAAGGCAACATGGTGTTAGGCCATCAATCCTTTACATTCTGATAATAACTTCCACTGTTTGAAGTCCGGGTATGTCTTGTTGGATGGTAGGCCTCCCAGTGTCTTGCAGTCGTGAGGCAGAGGTCTGACTGGCTGTGATTACTTTGACTTACTCCCTTTTGGGCTTAACTGGCACTTGCGTCATCCAGCGAGAGGTTCGGATGGGCAAGCTCGACCTCGAAAGTGGAGGGCTGGGAGTGGGAGTTACACTGCAGCTCGTAAGTCGGAAGCTGATTGCATCCAGGACTTAAGCTACAGTGGTGTATCGGTCAATTTTCAACCACGAAGGAATTTAAGGCACCACAAATCACGATTAAAACCACATAATTCAATACTAGAAAAGCGAAAAATATAGACAATAACAATTCAGAAATATTCATACACTTTCTAAATAAATACCCAAAGGGCTACAATTAAAGAAGTTGTAACAACGTTTAGCTCACTTGCCCCGAAGCGCACGTATATCTACCTGATTTGAAGGTCACGGGGTAAATTGTTGTTAGTAACCCACGACACCTTAAGGCAGCTGGCTCTAATATTTCGTCTCCCCCAATTTGTTTGGTATGAAGCTCAGTATCTTTTTGTATTTTGCTAGTTTTTTATCGATCGCGTATTCAATCGAGTGTTTTCTTATTAACATCTAATATTGTAATAGATTTTCGTCTTTTGTTAAAACAATAATGAAACACCATAAAAATAAATTATTGAATGTTGATTTAATCAAACTCCTTTTATGCATCATATTTAATAAAAATTATCAATATCAATCATCACACATCGTCATGAGCCTAAGCCAAAGTCTACACAAAAGTCTACAAAACGCATTGATTTTTTTTGGGGGGAGAGGACATTTTAAGAAATTAGGTGTCAAGGGTGAAAATGTATGGC
The DNA here is from genome assembly GCA_032362205.1 of Clione limacina. Classification (NCBI taxonomy): domain Eukaryota; kingdom Metazoa; phylum Mollusca; class Gastropoda; order Pteropoda; family Clionidae; genus Clione; species Clione limacina. Next base: position 6,202 of record JAUUEB010499829.1, read on the forward strand.
ATATTTTAATTTTTTCCTTCAGATGGGGGGCATTGTAACCTACCGCATAGATACGCCCCTGGCTAGGACACATAATTACAGTGTCCCCAAACGAAGAAACCGGTAATCTTAAGCTTTAAATGTTACCATGAAGACACTTTATCAAGCTAAATTATTCTCCTATATCAGAAAAAATTCTTTCTAATGTGACAACATTGTGTTTCAAAGCCTCTTTAATTGTTTTATTACATGGTTCCATATAAAGAAGAGATAATCAGAGATTGTATGATAAGATATTTTCGACTAGATATAAAGCTGAAGCTATTTGTGTATATTAATGTCGATGTCATTTTTTTTTAATTGTCCGGAAGATGGGATTACAATAAGCAAGCTCCTTTCGTATTTTGATATAGACGGTGACATAACATGAAGTTTAAATAATATCGAAGGTGGTGTGCTAAGAGTTCATGATAAATAAGCTCAACAGAATTTTATCCTTCATTATAATTTTCTAAATTTGCTTTTTTTGAGAAGTCACAAAATACACAACATCTCTTTAGCAGCAAGTTCAATACACGAATTAATGAACACAAAATAGTTAAAACATATTCAAAAGTCGAAAACAACCCTACTTAGGGCACTTATTTAGGTCGAGGTGAACTTGTTTTGAATTAGGAACGATGAGAACCGGCCATTATTGATATTTACTAAGAGCAAACTAAAAAATAACTAGCCATAAATAAACGCAGTTCATGTTATCTGTCAGATAATTTTGGTAAATATTGCTAAAAGCAATATAGGCTAAAGCTTTTATTTTTTCAAGAGAATAATAATATCGTACTTTTCTTACAAATCAAAACAAGTGCACGGCATGTCCTTTTTAACTAAGGACGATTGCAAAATAATAACAGCTCGTCAGTTGTTATCATTATATAACCAAATGCGTATTATTATTACATGAAATGTAATGATTATAAACAAACAATGAGATGTGTGAATCTAGTATCATCCTTGTTCTTCCTGAATGTTCTTCTATCCAAAGTAATTAAGTTGATTTTTAGGGTTTTCTTTGTTTGAAAACAATCATGATAGATAATCATGAAAGTATATCATATTCTACATGTTTTAATGTGTCTATTTTAAAGAAGTTTGCGTGATTTTATTGTTTTGCTATTCATGAACACTTTTCATACCTGATAAAAGGAAACACCAGAATGTTTTACAAAAACATAAACGTCGGAATAAGGAAGACACACATTATTTGATATTATTGGCGCATATAAATTATATATTGCCATAATAAACATGTTACACATATTCACTGAACATTAATAATTGATTCTATAAATGTGTGAAGAATATATTAAATAGAGAATATCTGTATAAGTAAAATAGTTTTTACATGACAATTTAACAAATTATTCGAGTCCTCCTAAGTCCAACTAACTTGGAAATGTATCTAATTAGATATCTAATTCAAGCCTAGTTTTTTTAAAGAGTTAGTTATCGTTAAATCAAAGTGTTTTGTCATTTATATTTTTAAATTTGAATTACACGATTCACATAAATTATGATAATACATATTAAATCACTTAATTAAACCCGGTAAAGTAGTTCGTTGTACAATGCTGCGTAAACATAGATACAAACATGGTTATACATTTAAATATTTAAAGAGATAAATACAATTAATAAATTAAATACACAGATCAAAATCACAAAAACATCACAAACCGATCAAACAGCAGTTTAAGCCGAGCTCTTCGAGCATTCCTTTTCTAATTGCAAGCTTTTGTAAAAAAAACTAATGAATAAGGAATACGGTTAATTTTGCAATTCACATAATCGATGGAGATAATGGGGTTTGCTGACACCACTGTCAAGCTGGACCTCATAACTCAAGAACTTATTACCGTAGCGCAAACAAAGGAACATATTCGTAACCGTCTGGCAACAAAATTCATTTGCAACCATTCTAAGCACTTTGATGTTTGTTTGTAATTCGGAAGGCCTGCTGACCAAACGTTTTGATTGTTTGGGGGAATCGCAAAAAATAATGTATATACCCCACCTAGTGGCTTTGTACCCGGTTTTACCCGGGAAGGATACACAATGAAAACAAAAAAGAACACGCTGACTTTTTACCACACTGTAGACCCCTCTCTGTCTCTCTCTCTCTCTGTCTCTCTCTGTCTCTCTCTCTCTCTCACTCACTCTCTCTCTCTCTCTCTCTCTCTCTCTCTCTCTCTCTCTCTCTCTCTCTCTCTCTCTCTCTCTCTCTCTCTCTCTCTTTTTGAATACAATTTTGTTTACATTGAAGACGGAAATAGACCTGTGCATTAACCAACATGCAAATTAAACTTTCCGGAAGATGGTTTATGTTTTTTCATGATTAATGGTAGTTTTATTTACAGATATAACATTGTAAAACTAAAAGGCTAATAACTTGTCTTACAGTTGACCGATTTTAACCAAAATCTATACTACACATTTGCATATATTAACCAACATTTTGCCTAAGTTAATTGAGTTAAAACTGTGGCTGTGGCTGTGGTTGAATACAAATACACAAATACACAAATTTCCTTAATGGTGCGTATTTTACATAGAAAATATAGTAAAACCTAGTAAAACTAAAAAGCTAATAACTTTTCTTACAGACGACCGATTTTTACTAAAAGTTAACCACACATCTAGTATGTACCAACAATTTGCTATAGTTTCAGCTCGATTGAAGCTGTAATCCCATTGCATACAAATACAAACACCAATAAATAAATAAAGAGACTTTGAATTTTATTATGTAGATAAACATTAATTAAAGTCCGGTAGAGTCATGATAAGACCCTTCACCCCCCCATTTTGCCAAGTAAGAGGTTAAACAACGAACTTAACTTCATTTACGTAATATCACCAAATATCTCAACAAGTTTATACATTCTAGACTTGTCTTCCAAACTGTTTAAAACTGGAACTATTACAAGATCAAGGCAAATAAACATATCGTCCTTAGCTATCTTTGCGTCAACAAATATGAGAACACTTATTTGTATTGTTGAGTTCAATATGACACCAACTTGTTTAGATTTATTCTTTGAAAAAAAGTTAATAGTTTCGTTATGTCTTATTTGACATGTTCTACGTAAGTTCACTATCGATTAAAATCCAGATCTGGACTCAGTTTTATCACGATAAGAATCCTTGAGATCATAACTTCGATTCCACTGTGTTTTGGGGTCTTTTGAATAATTGGCTTCGTAATTAATTGCAACAAACATTTTTGAAAAATCTATTTCTTCTCCTCCTCAATTCTAATACTTTAAAAGTAAATCAATACATGACCAAGGGTTCATTAATCATATTTTGAACTGTGTGATGATATGAATAAGGTCACTATTGAAAGTCATATCATATCATATTCTCATTTTTCATTCTGGTATTTCCTCTTTTGGAAAGAAAAGTCTTAGATAAGCCATACAATGCTGACACTCCAAGGTCTTAGAAAAAGACTAGTCGATGGGTCACACACGTCTGATTTATATCTATAATTTTGCTAGAAATGCCATCGTTTTAAGTTTGGATTACATATTATTTAAGCAGCAGATAATAGAATTATTGCATATGTGAGATAAATCTTGACACTCTCTGATAGATAATTTATTTTTTGCTTTGCATTTTCGTTGAAGTCGCTGTAAGGTTTGTATTTATCGAGTTGAAATATTGAAGTCATTCGTTTGATATGGCAACATCATATTGCATTAGATCATAGGACAAACATTATATCTCTGAGGAATTCGTACCTTAAAAAATGTGCATTTTCAGCCGATCGGTACTTGGATAGAACGTCAATGTTAAGAAATTAAAATGAATTGAATCAATGAAGGACACACATTTTAAATTTCATGAATAGCGTGAAACAATAACTGTATATGGTTTTTCGCTCGCATTCACTGCTAGCAAATTTTGGTCCTTGCGAAAAACAAAAAACGCGAAAACTGGTATGCTTTCTTTGAAAAGAGGTAACAATAACAATAATTATTAAGTTCTCCTTTTTGTAGTAGTTACAATAAAACGAGTAAAGTTATCTTTGTTTTTATCTCTTGAGTTTATTTCGTTCAGGTACTACTTTGGTGAAATATAATAACTAGAAAAATGAGTACTCGTAGAGAGTACAACCACGAACGCCAGACACAATTAACAAAGCGCAAATAGCAAACAACTCAGGGGCCATAACTCTGCAAACACATTTTTCAAAAAAGTTTAGAAAAATATTTCTACAATGTCACTAAAGAGCATGTGTGCAATATTTCAGGGTTTTACTCCCAACGATGCATCCACTGCGTAAAGAACGTACCTTAAAATCATAAAAGGGACATAACTCTAACAAAAATGTGTTTTGTTCAAATAAATATATTACAGCTTTGAGGGAACCACGAATTGAGCCTCAGTGCAAGATTTCATATTTCTATCTTTGACGGTGGGACCATAGCGTGTTTGCAAACAATTAACAAAAGACATATTGCAAAAAACTCAAAGTTGCCATAACTCTGTTTTTAAATTGATAATTCAAAAAAATGTGAAAGCTTATATCGGGGCCTGTGGTGTTCTTGTTATGACCGTACTCAACTCTCACCTGAGATGTAGTGGGTTCAAGCCCTCGCGTCGCCACACTCATTTTAGGCAATGCCTTGTGAAAGTGTGTTCACCCTATTTCCCACTTGGCGCTTCTTAGTGGCGACAAGCAATGGCCTAAAAATCAACCCACCCAAAAGTTTCCTATAAAAACCCGTGTGGAAAATATAAACAAATTGGTGATGTATTCATATAAGCCTAAGAATTTGTCTAAGCCTTTGAATGTTACCTTCCACTTCATCGATATGATTTAGATACGTTATGGCTTGTTTGTGATACTGACAAGTGATTATATTTTTAAAACTCCATCCAGTTTCACGTTTCGTTCGTTTCGCTAAGGATTTATATTTAGTGGGTTTTATAATAGTTTTATCATAAACTTAGACATAAGTACAATACGAACGCGTATTGATTTTTTTTTGATAAATCGTCAGCTGTCAATGTTGACATTGATTATGCAAATTCCTTTACAGCTGATTTCGTTTGTCATAATAACATAAGCTAAAGAAAGTTGAATTTGAGAAAATTGATCATTTTATAATCTTTAAATTTCAGGAACCATTCGGGTTAACAAACAATTGAGCAATTAGTATGGCTTTTATCAAGCATAACGAATAATTGGTTTTAAATTGTCTTTGTATTTAAATACATATACATGTTTGTTCATGGTTTTTACTGTATTCTTTCATGTGTTTTACTTGAAAATATATAGAGCAAAAGTGTCTAATGCCAACTAAAAAAGGGTGGACTTTAACAAACACACGTTCTGATTAAAAAAAACTGCCGAGAAATACATCCGTTTTTTTCCTTCTTTCTTTTCTTCGCTGTTGCGTCAAATGGAGTCAAATCTTATGGTTAACTCGTTTGCGTTAGCGTTCTGCTGTTTACACACTCATATTTTTGCGCAATGCTACTTAAGACATGTTTTGCATTAAAACGTTGGTGCTTCTTTTCGCCCAGAGGGAGGCCGCTATCCGTTCACAAAATGTAATGTTTGATTTAGAATGTAAGAGTGAAACAACATGTAGGTAGGACGTTTGAATTTTGTCAACCACCAAGGAATCGTTAGCGTGCACAGGGTGCACACAGGACCTACGTTTTATTGTCCGTTTCCGATATAGCTAGGTGCTTTATCAACTGATAATTTCGGAAAAGCGGTAAACAACGTCATCACATACCACGATGGCACATTTTTAACACATGGAGATGTGTCCTATGCGGGGGTCGAACCCATAACGTTTCAAAACAGCAGACTCTTAGTTTAATATGCTCTTAATAATAATACGACTCCTAGACCACTCGGCCATCGTTCCCCTATCACAGCCGTATTATGGCGAAAACAGTCACAAAGATTCACTCGTGTTTTTGAATTTTACCTTTCTCTACCAAACAGTTCTAACTCAAATAACTACACGCACAAGGCCAGTTATAAAACGGAATTATTAATTTTACTTTCTTTCAAATTACTTCCCCTATCTGGTTCTTTTAGGGATAAAACAAAGGTCTATGTGCAAGTTATGCTAAAGATCCCTTGGTATTTTGAAGCCGAATGAAGAGAGGTCGTCAAAGGTGCCATCCGGGTATAATCTAGATTAAAATATTGCATTCTTGCAATCTAATCAAATATACCTTGTTAAGACGGTTAGCAGCCGCCCTCTTAGAGAGGGTAGGCACTTAATCGTTCAAAAAAGAACAAATCGCGTGTAACAGTTCGCTCGCAAGCATTAGTCAACAACATGTTGACATCGTTCAAGCTATCGAATCAGTTGTCCTCTCAACCTGAAATCTAAATCCAGTATTCTTTTCTTATACATTATTCGCTTCGTAAATCATACCGATATTTCATCTCCTCCTACGTTCTGATTCATGAAAAACTCATCAACAAAGTTGAATAGTTGACAGTTGTTCGTGTCTATGGCTTAGTCAAACATCTTCAAAACAGTGTGGTATTTTGATTAAATTCCAAATGTGGTATCGTATTCTGTTCTTTTTGTTCTTTTTGTTCTCACATTTGCCCTTTTTGGTACACTATATCTGAAAACAATGTCAATATCATCAAGGACTACTGCAAAAACATGTCTACATGATTAACCTTTGCTAAAATGAGCAAAACAATATTGAACTATTTACTTCATAATCATACATTAATGCGGATACGTGACCAAATCATGACAATTTCTGATATTTATCGATTTTCCCTACGTTCTTTGTTTACGTCTCCAATTAAAGTTGTTTTGCTCATGTCTTTTGGAAATACCAAAATCATTTCACAAGTCATCGCGTACTCGTATTTTTTCGCATTTAATAATCTTACTTGTATCCTATTCATTCTGAAATTTCCGTTTATGGTACACTATGTCAACTTCATTGCAAGACGAAGAGATGTCACCTTTACTTTCTTAATTTCCATTATTTCTTTTGCTCTTCCTTCTCCTTTCTTATTTTGATTAGTTCCATTTTCCAAAGTGCTATTACTGGAGTGTCTGTAGCAACATAGTCCGCTTCATGTTGCAATTTTTGCGTATTCTGAAGATGTGATTATGATGAGCGAGAGTTTAGTGTGACATGACAGCATGTCAAATCAAACCGGATATTTATCCTGGTAATCGTAATCATTAAATCATATAGCTAAGAAGCAAAATTTCTTCTAAGCCACGTTGTTGTCACATTAAAGGGGAGTTTTAAAGATATACGCTAGATTCAGTTTCAGAAAGATGACGGTAACAATTAAATTATATTATTTCTGATGATCTGCTTAAGGGTCAAAGCTTACTCGTGTCTGGGTCAAATAGGTGTGTCAATTGCATGTTTTATAAACTTATGTTATCCCAAGTGACCTTGACCATCCTAACAAAAGATGCGGAGCCCCAGGAGCATGCATCACATGCTATTTTCAAGTGTCATCCTCAGCTGACACAACAGTGCATTGTGGTTTCGGGGGTTCGGACTATACCACCCGCCCTGGCACCCCCAGCAGCTTTCACGCCACCTGACACAAATCAGAATTGTGAGCGGTAGCCATCTTTAAAACTACATTGCTCCGGCAATTGACAATAACTTAGGCGTTGCCTGTGACCTGGGTCCCCCATAGGTGTACCACTCTATGTTGCAAAAATACAGAGCCCACTGGCAGAATACCACTGCTGAGACTGACGAACGGTAGGAAAGTTATAAGCCATGTGACTGATACACCGCTGTGAAAAGTTTATGGATGCATTCAGCCTCCGACTTACACTAAAAGCTGAGGTGTGACTCGCACTCTGATCCCAACCCTCCACTTTCGATGTCGAGATTGCCCACCCTAACATTAATGACACAAGTGCCAGTTAAGCTCATAAAAGAGTAATTCCAAGCAGTCACTGCCAGTCAGACAAGGATCTTGTAGATGTTTTTGTTGAGAATGTCAAACTCATGACTAATTTGTCTAGATCCGAAAATAGGAAATCATCCATGTATAAGAGACTACTTTGACTAGATAGAATGTCAACATCGTGACAGTACGATCTTAAGATCAGTGATTTCATGTGTCTGGGTCAAGTGGGTGTTTCCAATGTAATTATACCGTTTTGTGGGCAGTGTAAAACTTAACGGGATTCATCGTTCACCTGTTCATATTTAGAATTAGGGTGATCTTTTCATCGACAACATTGGATACACGACCTGATTAAAGATGTTGATTTAATACGTTGTTTTACAGCACGTGTGATGCAACAGATTTGAGGATACAAATATACTGGAGCTAAATATTGACCTTTGCACGTAAACCTAAATTAAAGCACGATGATTTGCCTGTAATTGATGTCCTAAAATACCAACTTTCACCAACTGCTAAAAAAAACAATAGAGCTTATGACACAAGCATCAGTAACCGATGCAGAGTTAATATATTAAGGACTACAACTAACCCTTGTATGATGAATCTCGGGAATGACTTTGATTTATTGGTTAAGACTCAAAATGAATCCCGTAATGACGCACTTTAAAGAACACAAAGATACATTCAGGTGTTAAACTTCTAATTAATTTCAGTTTTTGGATGAATGTGTGTTCATCAAGGCTTAGACAAACATCATAACGATGAACAAAGTTAAAAGAGAAATAGCATTTTATATCTTCTAAGCGTATACAAATCGGGTTGACTGTTAAGTGTTTTAACAAATATCAAGGATGGTTTGTCATAAACACTGGGGACAAAAAACAAGGCCAAAAATCAACAATATTTCGCCAGATTTGGCTTCATCACGAGAAACAAAAAAAATAGAACGTTTAATTTTTGTCCCCGTTTTCTCGTCCCAGGTGTTTATGACAAAACTTCATTGATATATCTTCTATTTAAGAAGAAAAATTTTAATTAAGTATTTATATTAGATGAATAGCGTTATCGTGTTTAAAAGGGCTTAAAGTTAAACGTCATAATGGTTGAGTCATTAACTTGCTCTCTGGCTATTGACACAACTGTTCATGAATTATTGTCGCAGATAATATTACTATCTAGATTTTACTTTTGTAAAGTTGTTTCAAGACTGAGCTTAACTAAAATTCGGTCGTTTTTTTCGATACTGATTTTTTTTAAAGTATCTTTTAAATAGCACTGATATAATTTTACTATTGATAATAATTTTTTCTCCGTCAAATCTTGATATCTTCTAGACAAATGAGAAAACGCAGAAAAAATAATTCACTACAATCTGAGAAACCACTTTGTAGTCGTGTTATGTCAATACATTATATACGCGGTAGAAAATCGATGAGAAATGATTCAATGCGCGCAAACATCTTTATTAAGCGAGAACTGATGTAAACTTCAAGAATATGACGACAATCTGACAACCCACAAAATAGCAAAGGAAATGTTGCGAAATTGTATTGTCTCGCGTGTTATGACAATTTTTTTTTTAGATCAATTAACCCCAGCGTGAAACATCACTGTCGATGTTTAGTGAGTAATTTCTTCGGTAAAGCCCGAAATAGCCTACACCCCATCAGCCTTTTCCGGTCAAGTTGAGAGCAGGAATCTTTATTGGAAATAATGGGTTCTCAACTCGGGGTTTACAACATCTTTGATTGGCACCCTAGGGTATATTGTTGAAGATGTCTATCAATATTTCAGAGCATTTTTTCTATTTAAAAAAAATATTTTACTTCTTTTTGGGTTCGTGCATTTGAATTATAATTTATAGCACACATAGATCTTTTTTTTCTTAGTCTGTTTATCGTGTTGATTTGACTAGTTTGTCAGTGACTTTTTGACAAATAATGTTAAGTATATCTATAATATATTGACATAGAGATTATCAGATCTAAATCTATCTAAAAACGTTTGGTTTATTGTAGACTTTGGAGCCAATTCTATGTCTACGTTGATGTGTAGCACACACAAGTAATGACAACACGGAGTATATGCTGTCGAACAATAAAAATGATTGAAGATTTACCAAGCATACATTTTTGGGGAACACCTATATATTTCAAGAAACACTCTGATGACTCTATACTACTTAGTTTAATTTTGCTAGATAAAGCATAGCAATTGCCAACCCATTTGGAAAGGCCTTTATAGTATTACTAGAATTGCAGGGCGGTGACGATCCCTAATATCGTTTTTTGGGTTGCTACGCTCTCTCTTCTTGGAATATAATATCTACATTACACATATTCAAAATGATATAAAAAACGCAAAATTCGATTCTGTCGTCAGAAAATTACATCAAAGAAGAGAAAACAAAACCTACCGATACAAAGAACAAATTTTCACTTACGGCATTTCAGTAAAAATAACCGATGAAATTATGGGGAGACGGAACCGAAAGTGCCAAAGTATACTGGTGTGTCCAAACTTGTTTTTATACTATTACCGAAGAAAGCATCGGGAGACTTTTTGAACTTTTTAAAAGCTCTCGGCTGACTCTTTGCCCGTATGAGCTCGCACACTGATCAAAACACATTTGTGCGTTAATTTGTAAAGTTAAATATCTTGAGCGCCTTAAAAAAAATAGGTGTCACATTTTCAAAAGTGAAAGTAAGTCACTATGTTCATTATGTATAATTCAGTACTTAGATGGTCAAGACATAATTTCCGCGTTTCGATACAATTCATTAATCATATCACCAACTCCTGTAAGGCTGCTAACACAAGTAATGATAAATATTCATAGGCGAATATAAATATAGATTATTATCATATTTTATTATATCTTGATTCTAGATTACTAAATATGAGAACCTTACTAAAAACGCAATTTTACTCACGAAAAGGTCACCGAAAATCACTGGAATTGGTTTCATATGAATAAGTCGTGTCAAGTTAGTGGTCATAAAAGTGATGAACGACAAATTTGAAAATTCACATTAAATGTGGTGAGAAGAGGTAATCTTAGGTAAGCTGGCCAATCTAGGAAATCTCGAAGACAAGTGATAGTAACGATTACTAAACCGTTAAATGTTTTACTGTATATAGTCAGAGATTAGACAGGAGTTACTACCCTGAGCGATTGAATACAAAATCATTTAAAACGAAGTCCGTTATTGTGCATGGGTGCAATGAAAACCCTCCTCCCCCTCCTAGTCATAGTTAGTGATACTTGTGTTGGATTGATAAATACAGTTGATACCACTATTTGTTATAAATAAACCCAGCAAACCCTTGTGATTTTTTCATTCTTCAGAGAATAATCCGATACACCTTATCTGAAGTTTGGCTGCTACAAGATCCAGCCTACTGATTCATCGTAATTACGTGACGTATCTTTAAAATCCCCAAACCGTCATAATGCGAAAAGATCGTAAGATAATTTAAAAAAAAAAGATTTTTGTATAACTATTTCAGGCAATCATGATGTATCTTTATCCAGACGTTAATGGCTTGTTTTCAAAATTAAGGCACGAAGCACCACACCACGTGATAATGGATTCACTTATTAGATACCATTACAAATCCGTCTCAGTTGGGCATAAGTTAAGGGGTCTGCCTCGAAAGCGGAAGTTCAGGTATCCGAATACCTGCCAGATAACAATAAATGAAAGAAAATTGATTCTTATAAATGTTATGTTGTCAGAGAAGCATCAAAACGCCATTATCAGATCAAAATACCATTTCCTAAGGATTAACAATTATATATTTAAAAAACAAGTTGTCTCTGAATTTTTTTTTCCAGAGTCACCAGCAGGCTTTTTTAAGAATTTGAATATGATATTTTGTTAATGTATTTGCCATTATCGTAGATGTGAATGCAGAATTACGTTTTGCGAAAGAAAAACTGTTGATTATTTCACGACCATAAAAGACCATTTCATTCAATGTAATCTTAATATGCTTAACTCTCTCTCCAATGGCCAGATATGACATTTAATCTTACTCTGATGTTATTTTAAGAGCTTAATTTGTTATATCAACTTTTCGTCGTATGCATTTTTACCTTGAAGAACGAGCCACTGTGAATGCTTTTTTCATTGTCGCTTGTGTTTATTGGTCAAAGATCGTCATATCAGTTTTTACACTTTATTGGAGTTTCTACGAATAACAGTAGGGTAATGTTGTTTATTCTTTTTAATTTAGTTCTAGAACGCAGGGGCATATTTAGGATGTTCAAATTGGGAGGGGGGGGATATTCGTGTGACGCGCTGTCAGGCGCGTAGCCAGGGGGACAT
>JAUUEB010499830.1:0-10375 GCA_032362205.1 Clione limacina
AAATACAAAATCGTACGCAATTTGAAGTCAATCAGTTGTATCTTTCTTGAGTTATTGCGTTAACAGACACACAGACACACAGACACACACACACACAGACAGACCAAACGAAAATATACCCCGAGTCATAATAAATTATGATCGGGGAAAAATAATTACCGATTATGTCGCTCAGTATATTGTATCAACTCCGTTGTCATTTACTTTGTGTTTATGACTCCGTCGTATGGTTTATATCATTGACCTTTTTAATATTCAGTTAACATTCCACTGTAAGAAAAGCAAGATTAATTAAAATGTCCCTTGATAGTCGAGTTTTGTTTATGAATTCCGTGACCATTTATTTCCAAAAACTTGGTTTCTCAATGGTTTCAGGTACTTCAGATAATTCTAAAGAGATTGAGCACCTATATAAAAGGGCGTTATTTTGTATTTAAAATTCAAGATGGCCACCGACAATTTATATTTTCAATACAGCACACCCTGGGCCGGACTCATTAGCAACAAACAAGAGTTCGGCCATAATATATTGTGGCGAGTTACGCTAACAGCCGACTAGCCGCCAGCAGCCCTACAACAACCTATTATCCGCTTGAAACAGCACAGATTCCCGCAAGTGCTTGCGCATACAAGTTTTATATTTCTGAAGAAGAAGAAGTAGTAGAAGGTTAGTGGAAAAACATTAAAGTGGTTTAATATGTGTAGATAAATAAATCGAAAATTCAACAATTATGTGTGCTTTTGTTTTTACCCATTTAAGAAACCAAAATTCTTTAGACATTTAACGATTGTTAACAATTCAATATGCTTTGTGTCATCCACTCTAAAGTTATTGAATAGAGTGCTCCTTAAATCGCCAAGTTTAATTTCTTGTGAGTAGTTTTATATTTTCATGATAAACAACGCAAGCAGTTATCAATTTGTGTTGTTTTATTGACGTTCAAAAATACTATTGTGATGTTGACAATGAAATGGCATTGGATTTGAAAATGTGTTAATCTACTCTAGAACTCAAATAAACAGGGAATCGGTTCTTTATAAACTCTTTATAAACACAACATTTTATAAACAATAGAACCGCAATAAACAAACAAATACCAAAGACTAGTACAGCATATGTTTGAGAATGCAATTGACGAATATGTACAGACATCAATTTGTCCGCCATTATGTGAATGTACGAATATCTTATATACAATACTCAATACTTGATTATTGCGCTTGTGTTTAAAATGCTTTACGATTTGTTAATTGATAACACATATTGTATTATTGTGTGATATTCATATCTTTTGTAATGAATTAAACGTCTTCACCAATGTACTACTTTGTATTCTCTGGTTGGCAAAAACAATGAGTGTTATATTTCGAAGTAAAAAAAAAAATTTTTTGTCAATTCATTCTGGATTTGTTTGTGCTTGTATGATTAATACCTAAGTTTAATGTAACAAACCCGCGCATCAATAAAATGCATTTGATAGACAAGATGTATATAATAATATGTGATGCACATTTTGAAAGAGAGTGCATTTTAAAACCACCAGTTTGTATGAGACAAATTGAACTATATGTTTGTATTGATTTCGTTATTGTTGTCCAGACGGAAGATGTGTATACAAAATGTATCTATTTTGTTTTAGATTGATTCTGTTGCTTCAAGACTTGATTGCTCATAGGAAATCACTTGTTTTTGTTGGTCTGACACGGCGAGTGGATATCAAGCACATTTAAAAGCAGTTGATCAGGCAAGTATTTTGTTTTAAAGTCTTGTTTGCTGGTCTATTCGACCGGAATAGAAATATATTTTGTTAACATGAAATCCTTTTATCGGAAGAAGTCGGTTACAACTTTTCTTTCTGTCGTCATTGAAGATAATTTCCTAACGCATATAACATAGTATAACATCTTTGCGTTATGTTTGCGAATTACAACAGACACCCGAGTTGCTGACATATCAGTTTTGGGAAGTAATTGGTAACATACACAATTCCTGTTTCTTATTAGATAGAGGTTGTCTTACAATCTAAAGTATCAAGTTGTTAAGATTGATTGTATTCGCCAATAACAATTTATAATTAGTATAATGTTTACGTAACTTATAAACTAGTTAATACTGCAACCGTGTAAGACTTATGTATGTTATAATATGATTAAATGTGATGTTTTTCAATGGAATCGGTAAGTCTAAGTGAGCAAATGTGTAGATGCATATTGTCTCTGTAGATTTAATTTTTAAAATCTGGTAGAATTATTTAAGTTGAACTTAAAAAGTGATATTGGTTACATTCTTATAGCTCTTGTCAAGACAGTACACTACTGAATATACATTCACGGCATTTGTTATGGGTATATAACTTCACGATTGTATACAATTAATCAAACATAAATACAGTATAAGGGTTTAATAATAACATTGTAGACTGATCAACACACATGATGTGTTGTTGTAAATAAATAACTGTATAGTTTCAAAGATTTGGTGCTCCTCCGAAATATTCCAAGGCTTTGCACCAACAAAAGTGAATCGATTGTCCGCTTTATTTCTTTGTCCACATGTAGATCTCGCTAGTTCACTAACATAGCAAATCATAGTTAGTGTACTTCCTTACTGTCTGACCTGATTTGAATTATGTTTATTAGTAATACAAAGACAATGATTAGCATGCGACATTTCCTCATCACCAAACCTGCCATTGTGTGTTGTACCTTCATCAGAGTATTCCTAGTTTCTAGACTGCGCAATACTTAAATAATATAATCTCATCTTTACTTCAAGTAGTTTGCCGTCTGGCTAGGAATACCTATGTGAAAAGAAAGAGACCACATCATGATGTTAGTTGGTAATAACACTGGCTTGAGATTTACATCTTAAGTCATATAGTCAATACCATGACAACGACAAATGTCATTTTGCTACAACAAACTAACAACAGTGTAATAAATAAAGAAATTAAATTGAGCCAAATTATTGTGTCTGTATCGTTCATCCGCTATAGACTTAGCTATAATTGACGTGATCGACAAAAACCAAGGGGACTGTTCTTGAGTTAGTCACTATTTTACCCTCTTATGTTAGCAGTGTACATGTTGGTACCATACGGAGAACGGCAGCTATCTGACTGTATATACTTTCTTTTTTAGAACGCACTATTTAATACACAAAGCCGAATTGACACCAATTGTTATTATAAAGTAAAACTAATTTAAAAAAAAACTATTTCATCAAAATGAAAATACATTTATTGTTTTAAAAAAATTATAATATGTCAGCAGGCAGATTATACGCCATTGTTTTGCAATACTTAAATGACCTTATTTTAACACACGAACACCTGCACTTAATTCAATTGTTTGCTGTGTCAAAAATACAAACGAGAATTTTGACTCCTTCTAAAGAGAATCTCTAAAACTCTTTTCTCGTTTAAAAATATACTTAAGAAATATTTTGAGCCTGGCATTCATCCAACGAAATTGGTTTAAAGTGAACGCAAATAATCACAGACAATACTAAAAACGTCGACTAGATAGGCCAAATTGAAAGACATAAATCTAGGTAAGATCAAACCTCCGAATTGTTTTTCGAATTTCCAAATTCAGTATTCTCATGCAAAGCGTATCTTTACCGGAAACGGATCTTAACAGATCTCACACAAATATAATTGAAAAAGATCGAAATGTCTAGCCACGTTAGATTGCTGCATAAACTGACGGAAATAGAGTTGAATAATCTTTTTCATGATGTTGGCTTTTCTTTGAAACTAATCATTATCATTTTGGAGAAATCTCACAGGGGCACAGAGTACCATGCACTCTCAAATAATAAAATAAAAAGGGTGAAAAACTAAACTTTGGAAATGGAAAATCAACATAATTCGTGTTTGTTTTGTAATTCAGTGTGCTTAATTTTATAGTAAGGAGAATGACAAATGAATACAATAACGCAAAGATTCAGATTGTGACCTCTTTTTTCAATCTAACCTGGCTGGCATGAACGTTTTTGTAATTTGTTTTGGAGAATACTTTTCTAATTGAAAGCATTGCCTTAAGTCGACGATGGATGGTCTATGATGACGCGCCGGTGACGTCATGCTATTTCACTAGTACGTTGACATGTCATGTGTTATAGAATTGCCTACTGAACACTGAAAGACGCCCAGGCGAAAAATACGACACAAATTCATACCAAGTGTATAAGGTCTCTAAATAGATAGCAAACGATTATGTGTGGTTCTCTGCAGTTTCCATATGTGCTGCTTGCTAGAATAATTCTTAAACGACATTTGTAAAAACAAAAAACAAATGAAAATGTGCCTAAGCAACACAACCAAACAACCAAACATCAATACACCTATAGCCCGGGACAAACCCCAGCTTACTACACAATAAAAGTAGACAGACAGACAGACAGACAGACAGACAGACAGACAGACATATAAACATACATGCATACCGGTTTTTTTTAAATGGGGTATGTTTAGCAAAGCGCTTATACCAATTGCGTCGTTTGTTTCTTCTGTTGGTAGAATGCAGGGGCGTAATTAAGTTTTTTTTAAATTGTATGGGATATTTGCACGAAGCTCTATAAACGAAAGCACGAAGTGTATGAGTTCTTACATGAGGTCAGTTTTAATAACACTTAAGCATTGAAATCCGATGAAGGATTTTGACACTTTCTTTTTTATTTTACTTCTTCAAACTGCGTGGGCATATTTGCGAATACAGGGAGGGTTTACATAGGCTTTACAACTTTTTTGGACATGTTGACGGGATGCCTATTTCTGCAGGGGTGAACTTTTAAAAATAAAGTTTTAGTCTTTTGATACTGTTTTTCTTTTTGTAATTCTTCACACTGTTGTGGGTGTTGTTGCGAAGCGTCTTTACCAACCGAACGAAGCAAGAGTTTTGCAGGTAGGTTTCTTGTTTCAATGACTGTTATGCATTGACAACTTTAGGGGAGATTGGTCTTGGGATACTTTATTCTTCTGCTTTGTCTTCTGTTGATATAATTATTAGGGGAAGTCGGTAAATGTCGACGTGTAAAAGGCGCTAGTTGTAAATATATCACTACCCTAACATCTGCTAAGATAGATAGCGTTACAATAAAGAACACCTTTTGAATCATACCAACTGTGCATTATTTTGTGCGCGTATAAGAGTTTGTATCATACTAGATTATCAATAACTAATAGCGCATTAATTCGTCGTTTTGGCCACACATGCAAAGTGGTAGAGAAAGAACTTTTACCAAATGAATCTACGCAGATCGCGATGTCATCGTAAAAGACTGAACAATCAAGTTATCAAAATATTTTAAGGTACTTCAAAGTTATAAAGGGTAATAACTAATAGCAGTTTCTGCCATAAATCACACGCCATTTCACTTACTCCATAATAATGACTATTTTACAAATAAAAGACTAATCATATTAATATTGGTTCACTACTTCGGGAAATCTCACTGTTTCGTGAATCTGATAACGGACAAATATGTACTTATTTACTTTTCAAAAAAGTATTGTTAACTGCAACCACGAAAAAGCAGACAACCATATATTGATCCATGTTTCCCATGTACTCCAGACTACTTCAATCGGAATGGTACAAACTAGACGCACTGATGTAGTTATCATGTTAATGAATAATTCCCATAAAACATGACAGAACAGCCTGAAGCAGACATTTGGTTTCATTTCACCTCGAACAAATCAAAGAGATTCATATCCTTAAGAACCATTGCTGAACATCTTGGATCTGAAGTGTTTTTAAATAACTGGCCTTATTGTATGCATCCACTGGGTCAGAAAGGACACATGCGTATTACATTCAAACCCTCTTGCTCTAAATTAATTTCATGAATTTCATTCGTTTTTGATGGTTTCCATCCTTCACTACCATTCAAGTCACAGTATCATCAATATTTTAAGAGCTTGTTTCAAACTGTGTCTGCAAATGACTGTTTAGAAATGACAAATGTAAATCTTGCCCGGATGGTAATTTTCTCCCACAGGACAAGAGACGTATACTTAATTCAAACACAAAGTAATGATTTGGATTTCCATGTGAAAAGAAGTGTTTTGGGCTATTATTTTGGTTTGTGCAAATACTTGCATCATACCCGCCGAGAATCCAACTTACTATGGGTGGAACAAATTAACACCTATCTGGACAACACTTTCATCTGCAAAATTGTGTATAATCAAGAAAATGTGTTTTATCTTTAATCTGTAATTTACACTAACTGGATGTGTGTGAAAATCTTGCTATTTACGAACATAAAGCAGCATAAATGGCTATAGGTTGAAAACATAAATTATGTTTATAATAATTTCAAGCATAACTTAAGATCTGAGACAAAGGTTTTATCTAAAGAGTATTTTGTAGTAAGTCAAATATGCACCTTGTATCTATCGTTCTAGTGGAAACGGCATGGCGACCATACTATTTAGAAATGGTTGCATGTTCATCGTATATGCGTAAAAAGATGTATGCATTTGATCTACAGAAACCAAAGTATATATGTTTTACACAATCTACAGAAATAAATACAATTCTTAACCTCTCGTGAAGATTCAGCGTGAGCTATTACCTTATCAAGCAATCTGATTGGTTAAAGTACTACTAACTATTCTATGATTGTTCTCGCTACTATGTCAACAAACACACACAGAAACCCTAAGGAACACTTTTAGACAAAAGTACACACATATTTTCTATATCGATCAAATCCACGATCTTAAGAAACCCCTTACGCCACACCAGAAATCACATAAAAGATACCACATTACAAAAAATGCTTGAAATCGTTAATCATTCTGTTTTGTATGACTTACTGTACGAAATTATAACTTTTTTTAAATGTGATTAAAAAAATATGCCCTTTCTAGAACTCGAACCCACAGTTTATTATATTCTAAAACGAATGCCAATCAACTTAGCAATTACTTTGAATAACAGTTGGGCAACTTAAAACAATATAATTCAAAGTTTTGATCAACACAATAATTTCGATAAAGCTTAATATAAAATCATATTGTTACGAGTTGACATGTGTATAGGTGCTATATTGATGGATGCTGTACGGGGTCGAGATTGTCGTAAGCCATTTAACGACGACCTCCAGCCTGAACGACGGGTTATGCCTAAGTTGACCATGCATCACGACGAGTGACTTTTTCAATGATAGTTGAACTAAGATAACACCTTTGTTATAAAAGAGAATACATACTGCCTTTTAAAATGTTCATTTAATAATGCAAATGAAACTAAGAATACTTTCTTTCCCTTGAAGATGTAGATACAATTTGAAATGGACTCACGTAGCGCACAAAACAATTGATAGATATAAGCAGAGAAATTGTCTGTTAAAATGTCGGTTTATAATACAATTAGTCAACCTGTTTTGTTTGGCATCTCGATTACTAGGTCATTGAATAGTTAACAGTCAGTAGAAAATAGTGGCCTCGACGCTGCGCATCTTCGCTACTATTTTCTACTGACTGTGAACTATTATGTCATAGAAATTTCGATGCTAAACAAACGCGTTGACTAAGGGTTTATTATTATAATGATTACTTAACCCAGTTACATCCGTACAAATGTGAGACATATAATTCACAGCAAGCGAACTGTCATGAATATAAGCACATACTTGTTAATGATTTACATTAACGTTTTGTAGCGTTACATGTTAGAAGAATTAGGTAGTTTACAGTATTTACTGTTGCGTGTAACGATTAAAGGTCACTACTGAACACACCTTATGTAGTTGATAAAAGGGCTTACTTCCTAGTCAAGCCACGACTCGTAGGACAACGCAAAGGTAACTAGTTATTCCAATCATTAAATATTATAATTTGTTATTAAAAAAACGTTTATTAACAGTAAATCTAAATAAAGCAAAGAGTAAATATATTCAAACACATTTATCAGTCTTTATCAAATTATATTTGGTGTAAAGTAATCAATAACGGAAAATATATGATACTTTCACTGCAGCTATAATTTTGTTTATAACTTTACTAAATATATAAAGTTCATTTTGTTCTTATTAGTTAAAGATCTTTTAAGCACGTTATTAAATGTATCAGTAATACATTTTTGGGGGTATTTAAGTTGGTAATTGTTCTTCCCTAGGTTATAAAGTCCATGTAATGTGTATGAAGGTAGAATGAAGTGTTGGTACAGAATGTGTCGTAACACAATGCTTATGGCTCAGTCACCAAACTCAAAAGTTGAGTAAACACACTTGCATATCCTTCATACATCCAGAGAAACATTATATTTTGAATGAGAGCTTTAGATATAATCTGTATTATATAAGCTAGAACGACCTATTGTATATTCAAAATGTATAACTTCATATCATCCATGGAACAGATCAAATAGAACTCAAGCAGAATTACAAGATCAAATATCTACGCTGTCATTTCTAATATAATTATTTATTTAGTTATTCATTTAGTGAATACATGAGAGAGTAGGATTTAAAGTTATATTTATTCAGAGTTATTTCTTTATTATTTAACTAGTTTAGTTTAGGACAAATATAATATTATGTTTTTAGTATACTTGTTTACAAAAACAAACCAAAAATTGCAATGTTAATTAAGCGCCCATGAAAATTGTCTGTCCAATATCGCATACATTTATTTTTTTGTCTGGCTTTGTCATTTGCTTGAAAATGTTTGACTGTCCAACAACCGGACCAAGACACAATTACGTGTCACAGAATGTCGAGTTTCTTTAACTTGCGTTTGCTTTAAATTGAATTCATCAAAACTTGAGACGTCGTATCCAATAAGGATACTATTTCTCCGCAATCTGTTACATTATGTCCGATAACGAGACCATGCAACTAGAAACTGACGCAGAATATCAAATACATAACCAAAACATCACAAAATAAGTAAAACACATCCTTTAAATTACTGTAATCAATCATTAGTGTCGCTTGAAGGGATTCATACAAATAAAGGTTATGTTGTACAAATGTAATGTAACAATGAACGGATTTCGATCCGAGCAGTTGATGGAATACAGACTTTGATACACGCTGATTTTAAAATGTTTTTTCTCCATTAACAATTCAATTATTGATATTATTATTGATATTGAATGCAACTTGTCTTTACTTGTTTAACGCGTTTTCTATGTTGCGTTTTGCCATGGTATAAACAATGGTATATTATGGGCGTCAATAGTTTTATTGGCAAGAGCAACCATTTGTTAACGGACTCCCCTCCCCGTATCTGGTTTATCTTACGGTTCTGCCGCCGGGTGTGAAATGGTCAAACGTCCCGAATTGACACAGTGTATACATTAAGCGCTAACGTATCTTTTGTCTGTTACAATTTTCGATACATTCTGGGACCATCGACAGATTTTACCTTTAGTCAGCTAGCACCTCTTACCCTGTTTCATTTCCAGAGGTCCACATACGCAAACCGCAAGTGATATTGGCAGAAGTAAATTGAGACGATATGTTGCATCACGATCTCAATTACAACGTTTAATTCGGGGGCAAACATAACATTATTGATGTTGACACTATTGACTTAAGATTGACTTTTTGACTTCATGTTTCTTATGAAGCATCGAAATACAGCCAGGAAAAAGGCACACAAATATGCAAGGGATAACCCCTTATCACAAACAAGAAACATTTATAAGTCATATGCAAAACATTAAAAACCAGTAAACAATAATAACACAATACTAGTTTAAATAAAAAAATAAATACAAATATAATTAAAATGTAAAACACTGTGCATGGTTACATTGTAAGACATAAAGACTTACACGAAAATCAAAGTTCCCCGTTGTGATTACACAGGGCGTCAATTGGAGACAAAATAATATATCAATGCATAAACACCCTATCAGTAGCGATAGACATCTTCATCACATCTATTCAAAAAACTTCAAAAGCCTATCGCGGAATGGACAAATTACATTACTTTGAACAAGGATACTTTAGAAAAAAAGGCAAGTATTATTATACACACTTACGCATCACTCACACAAGTACATACATGTACATGTACACACACCTATGCATACACACATGCACATGTACGCAAACTCGCAGTCATACACATGTCCACATAACTTACATGAATATATAATTTAAGACACAAAATGAAAATCTTAGACACTTAAAAATATAATATATGGTCTTGTCCATGTATGTATATTGTTGAATATCTTTATTTTCAAATGGTAATTGTGTATCCTGGTACGAAAGAAACGTAATTGATCATTGATGTAAATATTTTAAATGTCATTGTCGTGAATAAAAAAAAAAGAAATCACAGGGCGTACCACTTTACCATTTGGCATCTAGGATCAGCTTTTTTTTGTTTGGAAAAAATGTGTT
>JAUUEB010499841.1:0-10375 GCA_032362205.1 Clione limacina
TCAAGTGGTATATGTTCAACTCAAGTGGTATATGTTCAACTCAAGTGGTATATGTTCAACTCAAGTGGTATATGTTCAACTCAAGTGGTATATGTTCCCCATTTCTTGTTTGTCTCTGTGGTTGGTTATACAAAGGGCCAGAGGTGAAACCTGTTAAGTGTATTGTCATCTGCTCAAATGTCTTTCTGCAACAAAACAAAAGATCCCAAAGAATTATTTAACTACTTATTTCATATCATGCATCATGGTCACACATTTCCTTCATTTTCTCACATTATATAAGAGCACTTACTATACTGCATGTGTATGCTCTCATCAACACACTTGAATGAACATCATGGTCAAATGATTCCTGATGCATCATTATATAAAAAGCCTAAACACACTCTCAGCTTTGGTTTTCTCTTAAGTCTATTGTTGTTGAAAGTCATCACTTATTACAAGATAATTATAAGAAAAACGTGTTGATAATAAAGTTGTACAGTCAAAACAACTAAACAAATATATGACACTAAATCTGCATTTAGATAATTGATTTAGAAGATTGATATGGTCCCACTTTTCTTCATTGTAAATTGAATTTGAAAGCATTATTATTTTCCGCTGCTTTAGGGCATTTTTTAAGAAATTGATGCCTTTTCTCTGCCAATATCCCATTGCATTTGTTGTGTTGCTTTCACTTGTTTTTGTGATTGCATGGTAATGCTTTTTCCAAATTAGTATGTGTGAAAGAGAGGCAGTGAGATCAAGAGAGCTTATTTACTAACCAAACAGGAGAGATTTTAATTTCTAAAAAAATAAACAAAGGAGAGAGCAAGGGGATGGTAGATGTGAGTGAGCATTTGGGCTAAAGAAAACATAGCACAGAGAGGTCCTAACTTTCTTTCATATAATATAATGTTATGGGTTAACCAAGAAAAAAAATGATTTAACCAAGTAGTACAGAAACAAAATTAGTTAGAGACACTGAACTAAAATCATAAACTATGAAAGATCAGTGGCTTATATTTCCATATCATAACTCATCATTGCATCATTCTTCTATCATCTGTCTCTCTGTGACGTCACTAGATAAAAACACAGGCGAGGGCGGTAACTCTGGTCATACAACGGCAAGGCCGACAAGAAGTAGCAACTCTGGAAACTCACGGACAGGTATGGACAATTAAGGATCTTCTATCTTTTTCTATCTCATTCTATTCAATGTCACTTTTCATGACCATTCATACAACCTCATCGCTTGTAACAGACTACATCCATTCCATGTATCCTCCGTTCACCATTCACCTAACTGACCATCCTTCATAAACCATCCATATGCTCATTTATCAACCTGTAAACCCACTCAGTCACCAGAATATAATATATTTACCAACACGTGACTAACATGAAAGTTTATTAACTAACCAAACCTTAGATATGAATTATTGACTTGTCTTAAAACTCTAACAAGATTGAAAGTTGTGTTTGAAAAGCAAAGCTAAATATGATTGTGTGTGCAATTATTGTTCATATGATCAACATGTGAGAGAACAGCTTCTAATAATGTTGATAACTGCAGTGATGAGATATTATACAAAGCTAGATTATTGCTAATAAGGTTGATAACTGCAGTGATGAGATATTATACAAAGCTAGATTATTGCTATAAGTTGCATAATGCTTTGCATGTCAATAGAGTAGATAATTACTGAACATTGTTCTTTTCCTTCACATGTATGATATTTTTTTTTAAAGAATTCAATAAACTGTATATTTCCAAAGTAACAATTTTTATAATGAGTTAAGTAGAAATAAAATGGATAAAATCTTATAATACAACATCTTTCAATAAACATATTCTTGCTAAAAAATTTTGTATTTAGAATGCGTCGAAAAAAGAAGTGGTACTGTTTGTTTTGTTAGAAATAGTGCTTTCAAGTTTAACATGCTTTGTAGCTTCATTAGTTGGTAGCTATGCAGTAGTCTCCACCTTTTAGCAACACGTGCATCTAATACACAATGTGACATGCTATTAGGCTGATTGTTTTAAAAAGTTTTGGCGTGTGTGATTTGGCGAAGGTTACTGCAGTAGAATTATTGCTTGTTGCGAAAACATCCTTGCCACTTGCCACATGAATGTCTGCAGTTTCTCATTTCGTTAAAAAATGTTTTAGTGTGTCATCTCTACCACATTTTAGCACCAGTCTGCTTTGAAATAATTGAGTCAAAATTAAACAAATTTGTTTGAATATTCTTTTTTGAAAAGTCTAGTTCAAATGATGAAAGTTTCAAAATTTATTCTTCAATTTTTAACAAGCTTAGTGGCATACGGATTGTGGCTACCCTGCTTTTTGAGGAATCTTCATCTGGGGGGAGTTCAAATTTTCTTCACAATTTGTCAATTATTTTGTAGTATGTTTATATTTCTTTAGAATTTAGATAAATATTTTTTTGTATTGTGATTATGGAAAATCATGTTATCATAGGTGTCTAAAAATAATAGAATATTTGTACAATGTATGTTAGCCTTCTGCCTGAGGTTAAGAGCTTTGTGCTAAGATTGGTTGACTCTGTGTCAGTATAATGTGACCGGGTCAGTTAACATAATATAGTGCTAAACATTGAGTCTTATGCTTTATATTTTCAATATCTTTATGTATTCAATTGCTTCTTTTTTTAAAAATTCATTTTCCTATGTGAGCTAAAAGAAAATTTATAACTACATTGCTAATCAATCTTTTCAACTCTCCATCCCTACCTCTCTACCCTGAACCATCCCCATCACCTCACCCATCCCCTCAAAACGCATCCCGGTTTGGCCTGGTTCATCAATGTCTAGCAGTGAATCCACCAGTGGTTACACAACGTCCAGTAACCAGCCCTAGAACTCCAAGACCAACACCTAAAGTGACCACTACAACTGTCCACACTACACTGTCCACTACCACACGCAAGACAAATATTGACCGCAAAGGTAAGAGCAACACTTGTAGACCTTAAGTCAAAGATGGAGGATTTAGTAGATTTCTTATTTATATACATATAGATAATAATATTTAACAGTCAAATGTTATTAAATTTGTCAGTA
This sequence comes from Clione limacina, assembly GCA_032362205.1. Lineage (NCBI taxonomy): Eukaryota > Metazoa > Mollusca > Gastropoda > Pteropoda > Clionidae > Clione > Clione limacina. Next base: position 3,071 of record JAUUEB010499841.1, read on the forward strand.
TTTTAACTCTTCTTTGAAAAAACTTTTTGATAAATGTTCAATTTGGACCAATAGGTACTAGGTACTCACATGATATGTGTTTTGATACTTGTACGGACCAATAGGTACTAGGTACTCACATGATATGTGTTTTGATACTTGTACTGTGATACTTGTGTCCTAATGGGAAAGGCCAATGAAGCAGTGAGACAAGATTTTAAAGCAGATGAGTCGGGCTATAGATTTTAAATAGTAATGCAATACTGTATTAATTCATGCTTGACAAAACCTGAGTAGTATTTAATGTATATTTAAAAGCAAAGTACAAATAACCGTGTCCCATGTTTTATTATGGAACATTATGCCCATTTCCCATCACAGCATGTATCTTGACATAGTACCAGTTAAATTATTGGGGCGGGGGCAGTGGGATGGATAAAAGTCATCATTTGGAATTTTGTTTAAGGGGGAAGGAGGACAAAATACTGTAAAGCTAGCAGTATGATTCTACTCACTTCATTTTGTAGGAAATATTTGGAATTATTGATATTTAATCTAGATAATGCTATGCATACAACCTTATCAACCATTTTTTTATTTTTCTGATTTTTTGTTTAATCTCCAGGTAAAAACAATGACAAAGAGACACTACCAGGTACTGATGGTTTTCCGAATGATGACACAGTCATCAGAGATGGCAACGACCCAAACATTAATTCTGGGGTTATCGGTGACGACGGTCCAGAAAACGCCAGTTCTTCGTTTCAAAGTTCACATAGACATTTTTCCACAACAGTTTTCTCATTGGTTGTGTCACTTCTTTTTCTACTGAGGCTATCAGTGTGTCGGTAGTAGTAGGAGAATTGGCTGCGGCTAGTCTGTTTTGTTATGTTTCCTTGTTGCATTTTCCTGTATATTATCAAACTGTTGAATGTTAACATATTAATGAATATTTAATTGTATGTCAGTGTAAGTTGGTGTATTGCTGAGTGGATGTTTGATATGACGGAGAAATTAACTATAACCACTATTTCACACACAAAAAGATGCCAATTCTTTCCCTCCAGTCATTTATTAAGAATTATTCTTTGCGTGTGTCGCACAGAATGTCTGCTTTAATTCAACAAATAAAGTCTTGGGAAGTTTGGCCAGAGCAAACTTATTGTTGCATGAGAAATGTTGCAGATCAGGCTCCAAGAAGTGGATTGTTGGTGTTGATGTACAGCCAGCTTCTTGACTGATGTACAGCCAGCTTCACATTACATTAATACCAAATCTTTATGTGGCATAGAAAGCCATTCTTATTGATATTAATTGATTAATGATCTGATCTTATCTTTGTATTTGACATATTTTATATTTCTCCATAAAAATCTGTCTTTGTATAAATTCTCTTTGATTTTTGATTTCCTTAGATTAAAATAGGATCCCTCCTTTTTTTATAAATATTAGAAATGTTATAGTTTGTTGCATCTGTGAGGGGTTGATTTTCACTAGTTTTTCATTTACTTAATTGCATTATTTGAACTTTGTTTAGGGCTTATGTTTTAAAACAAAAGTCTTTGTTCATTCAAACTTCAATATCAATGAATATATATTTTGTTGTAAATGTTGAAAATTATTTTCTCAAATGAAGCAAGTTAACAGCTTAACATCTTTCTCCAACTTTATAGATCTCTACTTTCAATAAGCTATTTCATTATCAGCCTTTGAGAATGGCTTCTAAGATATCAATAGGTTTTGTATTTTTGTCATTTTTCATCTTCTTCTTTGTTTTTGTCTTTATTTGCCAAGCTTCATCAGTATTTCTTCTTAGTGAGGATGAGATTATCTAGGATTATCTAAGTTTATCTCATTTGAACTTTGTTATAACTTCAATGATTATAAAGATCTTAGCTTTGTGGTCTCACTCATGATTTGTTAGTTTTGTTTAAATGCTTTATTCGAGGAAAAGAAATCCACTTATACTTTGTTATTATGTGAAATTGTTAGCAAAGACACACAATTGCTAATTTACTGATGTTTTTCATATTTTGATTGTTTTTGTTGTATTTAAGATGTTTCAAAACGGAGCCAAAGTTTCACGTAGATTATTCAAATCATAACATAACTAAGTTATTTTTTTTATTGATTTCTATCATATGAAAATTTTCAACGGATGAATAGTTAATTAATTACTTGCGCAGCTGGAGATATTTTGACTTGTTTTCTGGCAGCTTTGTTTTTATTTGATTTCCATACATATCCTTAGCAAAACAGTTAAGTTCATTCAGAGTAATCAGTAACTGCTGCATACATGTCATTATTCTTAAGCCGGATAGTTGCCACCCCCTGAGGGAAGAGAAACACCAAGATGTTTGAACATAAGTCATAGGATGTTTAATCATGAGTGTGTACAGCAGTGACTAACCTAAGATCAGTCTTCATGGTTTGCTCTCAACCAGGTTGATTCTGTCAAGAGTTTGTAGAGGTTACAAATTAAACGAACACATAAAGACAATTTTCTTTATTAAACCTCTAATTTGGACAAGCATGAAATATCAACCACTGCTATTTCTTGCCAGACTTCTCTGATCTCTGTGAGTGTACATCGATGCATGTTTTCTTCTCACTGCCTGGTACTGAAAGAAAATTTAATTGATTTTGCGCAGTTAGAGTCGTTTCATGGTAGGTGGGATTGGTCCAAATATCAGGTTTAAATTAAAACCTTTCCCAAATTATCCAGTTTATGATTACAAAGCATAATAATTATGACAGAGCATATTTAGTTGATATGAATTCATTGTCCTTTCTTTTTCCACTCAACAAACAAAGTATCTATAGCTTTTGGCATTAAGGTCAAGGTCACAGATAGAAATTTAGTGATTTTGTCCTTGCATTTTACCTGTTGCTTTTCTGGAAAGAGTATCATCAATATTTAAATAATATTGTAAGGATAACATTTTTATGATAAAATTATGAATTTCATGGTTTAGAAAACCATACTTTGAAAAATGCAATATCATTTAAATTTACTTTGACAATAATTCTTTGCCTTAAAGAACGTAGAGGAAGAAAATATTGAACAAAAGAAATAGTAAAAAGCCCATGCGCCATTGGTGTCTACTTTACAATTCAATTCAATCAACTTTATTTGAAAAGGGTGACATTTTGGCATTGCTGCCACTCTGATAATGGCCCTTTGTTTACTTAATCTTTAAGAGCTTTAAACTGACCCATTGCTCATGACCAAATAACAAAATAATGAATAAACACTTTGATGTTAAAGCTTTACATTGTTATATTTCAAAGTTTCTGATATAAATTTCTTGTGAACACAGAGATTAAAAGTTATGTCATTTGCTACCCATGTCATAATGTTAAGCAGTGGTCCACATACTGACAAAGTGAGTTAAGTCTTTTCATTTAGACAGATGCTTATAAATGAATTCAACTTTTGATATCTGTGACCTATGACCTCTGTGACCTATTATAAGTTTGATATTTTTCTGACTCGCAAACCTTGCCAAGTATTTTGTGATTGTATTAAAATAAGACAGTGACAACAGACTGACTGTATTGATGAACTGATGCTGACAGACGAGACTATGTATATAACAAACAGCTTGTTCCAGATGGAACTGACCAATCAAATTGCCTGACTTCATATCACTGACCAACTGATAATATTTATGACAATTTATGTATCTGTGATTTTTAACTAAGTTGAAGTGAGAGGTGTCACGACAATTGATATCCTCTCTTGTATCTTGATGTGCCGAAAAATGTTTATGAATTCATGTCAGTACATTCATGTTTATATTTTTCTGATGAGCTGGTCAAAATTTAGTGTTGATGCTATTGTAAGTGTGTAGTTGTAATTTGTAAGTGTGTAGTTGAAGTGTGTGATTGTTGACTAGGTTTGTGAAAGGATATACATGTTATCTAAGGAGTGAGAGACTTCTTACAGGTTTTTCTTCTATAAAAAAAGGGAGTTGCTTATGATATGATAAGTAATAATGATATTTTGATGAACAAGTGAAGATGTCAGGAATGAGAAAATCTTGATCATGGAAGTTTTGAACGTTCTGATTCTGTAAGTGGTTATCGTATGTTTAGTTTTAAAAAAAATTAATTTTCTTTAAAAATCCAGCCATCACCTCACCACAACATAGCCTTGATGTTAAGAATACTGTGTTGCAGTTGAACCTTGACCTATTGATCTATTCCAGTGTTGTTAAAGAGATAATGCTTGTCTATATATATTACAGTTGCTATGTTTGCATAAATTTAAGTTATTATTCCTGCTTATTTGATTATGTATATTATTGTATGATGACACTAAATAATGATTGAAACATGAATATTCTTATTGTGATGATTGATATTTGTATTATGATGAACTTTTGTTTAATGATTTCATGATTGAAGTATAGAAGTTGACTACAGATCAAGACTTGATCTTTCAAACGACGCCAAAGCTATTGAATTTACAAGAATGCTAGCCTGTACATATCTATGAATGTGTTTGAGTATGTGTGATGTGTGTATGTGTGAAGGGCTGTGAACGGTCAAGTAAGGAAAATAGTCACTTGCTATACGCCACTTGCCACTTGTAGTTGCTTATCTATTTGCCAAAAATAGTGTGCAACTTTTGAATAAACTTGAAAGTATTATTACTTCTGGATAAGATCTATTTTTGATTCAGAAAAAGATAATCAGCTTCTATTGTCGAGTGGAGTATAGCGAATGACTTTTCTATGTGACGCAGGCCTTAGTCGAATATTTTCATATCCATGTATGTGTAATTGATGCTGTATGCAAGTTGTAAAATGAGTTTATTGTACATAACTTGTGTGAGTTGTTTCCCCTTAGACTGTGCCAACATCTTACTGAAAAGGTCATATTGTGGACTTTAAGTTTAGGCTGGATTACATATGCTTTCTATCATCAGATTCTGTAATTGTGACTTCATTTATCTTATGTGATAATTGGTACAATGTAAATCAATTTAGATATATTTCATAGTATGTATAAGCTGCATAAGAATGTTTTTATTAGATCATGCAATGATTTTTTTAGTGTTCTCCCAAAAACAGTGAACATCATTTTTTTAAATCCATCCATCAAGAATGTTAGCCTCTATATCTGTATAATTTTAAAAATAACACTACATGAACTCTCGCTCAAAGGTGTGGTTACCATGAGGTAACGCCTTTGTCTTGAATGCGAGTATTAATTTGTTAAACTCTGGTCAGTGTCACATGTATATTGCTCTGTCCACTACCTTTGTCCTTAGTTAGCATGGTAATGGGTACCTGCTTGCCATATAACTTTGTTTTGTGATGAGCATAACACTTTGACGCTCCAGTGCTGCTTGATTCAATATCAACATTTTTGTGCAAGCAAAATTGGGACATGTATTTTACGTGCAGTATGCAGTGATGTCACAGTTTGTGTCATTGGATCAGTTGAAAAGGAATTTAGCATACTTGGGCGTCGACTTTTTAAATTAAAAAAAAACTCAGATCTTTTGAGTATCTTTGTCACAAAATTCCTTTAGACTTTAGAATTTATTTTAACTTGAAGCTGGAGCTAGAAGCTTGTTTTATTCCGCCTTCAGTTTCCTTCATTTGATCATCTCTATTCTTTATTGAGAAATATAAAGTTGTCAGTTTTCAAAGTTGGCCGTTAGTGCCTCATTATGGTCAGAAATAAAAGCCTAGTCTATTGGTTAACTCATAAATTTAGTTGATAATTCTCATTATTCTAACATAATTTGTGAATAAACCTAGTTTTGATGAGACAAGTTGTACTCATACTGAACTTTAAAGACCACAGTTTGACCACCAAGGGAGATAACTATAATAGTGTTTTTGTGATAAATTTTTTAAACACATGTGATGAGTGCAGAAGTGTGAGTGTCAAGGGAAGTCTAATAGTGAGTTATTCCATTGACTCCATTTTGTCATTATGCCAAAGGAATGTTTTGAGTAAGAAAGTGTATTATATGTTTATGGATATGTGTAACCTGATGTAAACGACAAGGGTGTGTTGACATGTAAAGCCAAGTGTGTTTGGTGTGTAGTAGTAAACAAATGATGGTAAAACGTAAGCCCCTGTTAGAAAGTGACAGAGATTATTTGTGATTATGTGAACACTGGTTGTACAGTGGTTAGAGTACATATCTGTATGATGTGAATGCTATGTCTAATTGGTTTGCAACCAATATATAAAAAAAGGTTTATATAGCATTAATCAAATTTTGAGTTTTGATTTCATAACTTACACAAGGCATTTATAGTTTCATTTGCATAACAAGTCTAATTTTTAAGACTTATTTATTTAGATTTTTAGTCTTATACAAAAACTGAAGACAGTTAAATGATGTTTGAGTTTTCATTAAGCCCAAGGTTAAAGGCATTTTGTTTTTTGTTTCATTTTATTTTCTCATTATCATTGATATGCAATATTCATGCAAGATTTTTAGACTGCAATCAAATTTTCGTTCCTTAATGATTCTTATACAAGATCACTATAAATAACATAAAATTTTTAACCCATAGGTTATTCATATATATATGATCTAAAGTTGTTATAAAACTTACTTAATTAGTTATAAGACCATTGCTTTTTATAACTCCTTTTCACTGTACTAAGACACTTTGGTATGTTATAGTCGACTGGATTTTTAATCGCATCTGAATAGTGAATTTTTTGATAATAGACATCATAGATCATTTTCAACCTATTATATGGATTAACATAATTTTTAACCTACACTATATTTCAAACACAAATCTATTATGTTTCAAAAGAAAAATTATTGTGAGCAAAGTTAAGCAAGTTTTCTTTTTTTCTCAAAATTATTCTAGTTTACAATATATGACCCCTCACAAGTTGAAACATAATTGAGAAGGCCAGTATATTATTTTTTTTGTTATCAACTATTTATATCGTTAGAAAATTCATACACTTTCAGTTTTATTTACCGGTTATTTTTTATTTTTGATAAACTTTTGTTGAGCACTAGACACCATGTGTGTGTGTGTGTGTGTGTGTTTGTTTGTCTGTGTGTTTGGTCACGTGATTACTGCACAAGTTAATAACGACCTAACAAAGATTTCTACATTATTTTGTACAAATAATTCTAAGGTGTAATGATGTTGTTACACTTGACATGAAAAAATAAATTGTAATATCATGATTGAAGGTGGTTTGTTTTAATCAGTTGTTGTATTCACATAATGCACTAGAAACATGAGTACTCAGAGTACAAACCCGACACCGAGTAAAATAATAAAACATTTCCTTATTGTACCATGTCAGCATTACTTAAAAATGAAA
>JAUUEB010499852.1:0-10374 GCA_032362205.1 Clione limacina
GAAAAATGGAATGTAAATGGTGCATTTATGTGCTAAATTGAGGGAGCTCGGCGAAAATTTTGAAAAATGGAAGCTAAATGTTGCATTTTTAGAGCCATTGTGGGATCAGGAAGAGAAAAAAAACATCACTCAAGGTCCGATGGGGGATGCATCCCAACGCCCCATGGGTACATCCCTGTTTTCCCTATAATTGCTTGATTCTGTTAGGGCGGAATCTGCATGCGTTTCTTAGTTTTTTCTTTTCTTAGTTTTTCGCCCGAATTTCTTAATTTTCTCTCTCCCGAATAAGATAACTTTTTTTTTGGGGGGGGGGGGCTGTAGACCCCAGCACCCGGTCCCGTACGCAGATGTGTAACATACTAATGACCTATAACGAAGTATATCTATTCATTTCTATTCGACCGTTGTTTATGTCAGCATATCATTTAGTTTTTTTTTGTAAATCAATTTTGAGTTTTATATACTTTTTAAAAGATTTTTGTGCTCTCTTGAGTTGAGAATGATGAAAGTTATGCTCTGAAAATCAAAATGATCAGAACAATAAAAAAAGGGTTGATGATATTTTTTATTACCTACTGTTTTTACTGAGTTGAAAATGTACCTACAGTACCATGTATTTTTTTTTTTATATTATTCAATTTAACTAATGTGCTGTATCGTTTTATTACTTTGGTGAAACATGTTCCCTCAAATTCCGAGTCACAATACTACCAGCTAAAAGTCAACCTCCTATGCCAAAAGGGAAGAGTTGAACAAATCACTCTTTTAGGCAAAAAGTCACTCTCCTGGGCCACAATAGTATAAGTTTGTGGAATTCTCTGCCCTTAGACATTAAATCTTCTGGCAGTCACACTACCTTTAAAACAAAACTTACAAATTTCAACTGCAAAAACTAGAATCCTAAACATGATTAATTAAAGATAGTTACAGGTAAGTTGATTAGCCATATTCAAATAAACCCTGTGGTTCCTTTTAGTATACACATAATTGTATCCCTGTTTCTATGTAACCTTTTTAATAATTCTTTTAATCTTCTGGGGTAAATAATTCCAGAAAATGTTGCATGGATGTCATTACTCATTAAGGAGTTAATCCATTATAATGGAAGAATAAGAAGAAGTATAGTGAGCTAAAAATTACCCCCCTTGGCCAAAACAGAGAGCTAAAAATCCCCCTCCCTATTTTTTAAAATGAAAAGACTGACGGGTAGCCGTCATACTCTACCGAACATTTATAATTGACGATGATTTGTGCCCTTGGATGTTTATTACTAGGCAACGCCGGGTAAAAGCTCTAGTTATAAATATCTTAGAGTTAACTCCTATTTAAGTTCTTTTCTTCCAAGAATAAATAAATGTAAAACTGCCACTTTGGGTTTTATTATTTTTTGAGTTCAGCTATGATTTATTATCATAGGTCATGACTTAAACTTGATCATATGAATATTTTTCTTTTGAAGTTAATAAGTATTTCGATTAGTTTAACTTAGAATTCTACAAACCAAACAAGGGCAAGGAAAAAGATATATAATCAAAATAAAATAAAACTCATTAAATCCTGCCAAGGTTGTAGCCAGCGAAAATAACAAATCGATAAAAATACACAATGCAAGAAGTTAAAGTGTTTCAACATCGGTCACTTTTCAGTAATTTTTATTGTGTTAAAGATATTACCAGTCTATCCAAACAAGGCAAGTGTTCTAGAATTTATTTTGACCCTACTGACCAATATGAATATGTATTGCGTTTCTGTTGCTGTTGATTTTTTTTAAATTAATTTTTTAATTAAATACAGTGTATAAGTATATGTTGTCTTCCTCGCGCTGTTGTCTCTCTCGCGCATCAATTTGTAAACATCCGGCAAAAAGCGTACGTATCAACGACATACAGATACAGATTACAGACATATTTCTGTGTTGACATATCAATATCTAAGTGGTCTGCTGAAGAAAATTTCTTTTAAAAATCTGCGGATATTCATTGTTCCCGATAAAGTTAAAGTGAGTACCTACACAAATTACTTTCTTTTGAATATTTAATCGTAAACTAAGGGAAAAAAGTAAAGTTATTTTCCAAATATATCTTAAATGACCAAGTTGACCCACTTCCAATGCTAATTTGTTAATTTGTATCGTCATCCTCAAGACTATACCAAAACATTAGCCACACGGTTCGACGAATCGATTACTGCCTCGGGCCCTATTGCAGCGCAGACGGAAATGTAAACACATCGATGTGTAATAATGGCGGCGTCATTACAGTAATGGACCCAGTGAATAAAAAGTGCAGGGGATTGTGGGGTGTCTAATCTTTAATCTGACCTTTAAAAAAAATGTAAGATTACTTTAAAACATCTAAAATTTAAAATTGATAACTGCATCTGAAAACCTTTGCAAAATATGTGTTTGTTTCGTAATTCATAATGTTTTGGCGGAAACAAATCAAGAATACAGAAGTATATATGGGAACTATGTTTTAATTGAAATATTCTGTAATGTGCGCCCCCTGTATAATAAATATATTTGTTGTATTACTCTAATAAGCGCCATCTTCATCTAAACAAACTCAGCTGGCAGACACTGCACGAGAGACACAACAAATACTTTCTGGTACAAAATGCAGGAGTGTGCACCCGTTAAAGTTTGTTTTTCAATTGAAAGGTTGAATTTTTGTTCGATTCTTTTTGCTCCCCATTCAGAAAGATATTTTATTTTTGATAACTTGTTTTGGTTTGTGTTTAAGGTTTCAATTTTTTTCATGAAGCTGCTTAGGTGCGCGGGAAAACAACATATTTACTGTATTATTGATAGTTCTATTGCCATTCATTAACCTTTTAGATAGCACCTTTGACGCACCTAAGCCATAGCAAAATTCTTTTAAAACCTCAAACTCACCAAGAAATAGAAATTAGTGTGTGAGCTCATCAAAGAAAGATGAACAAAAGCTGTGATTCAAACTGAAAGGACTCAAGCAAAAGAACGCTCTTGCCTCTAAAGCAAAGATCCAGTGCGTTAAAAGGTCCACACTCGACAGTTTTGTAACTTTTGACGATAATACTTCGATAGAAAGATACGCTGAGCTTTTTAAAAAGAGTCTCTTTTGTTAAGGTAGGCAGGTTCATATAAAAAAGTATTCAGAGAAAGGGATGGTAAGAACAAGTTATTATGAAAAGGTGCTTCTATGTTATCATTTTCAAAATGCTCTTAATCAAATACTTTTATTTTGATAAAATGAAGTGAAACTTATTTCTCTATGATTCTATGATGTACCATGAAAATGTACCACACCTTTGACAAAGAATTAAACCAAGCAAACCTTGTTTTGCGTTGCATGCTGCTTTACATACTTGTGTATGAGGCGCAATGGTCTAGTAGTTAAGGCGACATACTACAGATCCCATTCTGTCTTAAAACTTGATCCCTGAAATGAGAAAATTTTTTCAAGATACAAGTAAGTTGTATATATTGTAGTTTGTAGCATGTGGTGACAGTGCTTACCACTCATGCAAAATAGATTTGATTATGGGTGATTGCTTGTACCTCTCTAGATCCTAGGTTACCAAGGTGAACCATCCGTGCAAAATTCAGTCGCACTATACTAGACTATAGCAGTCTAAATAAAGAGTAAAATGTTAATGCAAAATGTGCCTGATATGGGTACAAAGCTGGCTTTGTGAAGCTGAAATTTTGAGACCAAGGGTTTGTCTTTGTCCTGTTTTCGAAGAGAGGCTTCGTCCTTTTTTGGAAGAGAGGCTTCAGTTTCATCTTTCAGATATTTCCAAATATCTGGAATTTTCTTTTAATTGAAAAGTATTTTTTGGTCCAAATCCCAAATGTGTTACAAGCCTTAACTGGACAGTGTCTACAAGGTATACAACTCTTTCTTTTACCAAAAAGGAGGATTTAATCTTTTTATTGAGTTCTCTCAAAATGAGGGCTTTGGCTTTGTGATATTTTGAGAGGAAAGCTTTGCGATGTGTCAGGGCTTCGGCTTATGTGTTGCAGCTTTGTACCCATGTCTGGTACGCTAACACAAAATTCAGTCATCAATTATAGATTTGACTTCGTTCAAGGTAAAATCGAAAGAAAGAAGAAGAAGACACACTTGTGGTCTTTAATAATAACTTTAAAAATAATTCATCAGAGTTGTTTTTTTCTGATTAATTGTCTTTTATTTAGAATAAAACTAATTGAGTACACCATTGCATTTCCCCACAGGTGATACCACATATTGATGAACTACACACACTGGTCTGTCATAATAGCTGCTGACTATTGGCTAATTTTCTATCAAAATGGATATCGACCTTATTCAGATGAAATTGGTTGAAAACTATAGATTTCAGGTGCTATCCTTTATTGCCTTGGGTATCATCTATGCTCGCGGTGCATTAAACACATTTGGTGTATTGTTTTTAGCAGCTGATTCTGGTCATTCATGTGACTATAATGGAGTTCCACAAGAGTCAAGAGAAGCAAGACGATACCTGTACAACAACAGTAGTAATTTTACAACTGGCTCAATCAGAGCAAAAGATATGTCAATCATGCCCAGAGAATGTGATGTTATTGTTTCTGGTGATAATGGAACCAATCTGTCAATGCCATGTACATTTGGATGGGTATATGGAGGAGAATTTGATTCAACAATTGTGTCTGAGGTGAGTATTGAAAGGAGTTTATTATGGTGCTCTGCATATTTTGATAACATCTAACTGATATTCAAGTACAGTATTACCTCTATGAACCGCCAACCTGGGGAAAATTAAAAAGTGACGGTTTAGCAAGTTTGGTGGTTCATAGAGGTGTCAAAATCAGCGTTGATTTATGATGAACAAAATGGATGCAATAAGAATTGGTCAACCGCTTGTGATTTCAATAAATAACTTCCCATTTCCTGTTTATACTGAATAATTATGCTGAATAAACGGTATATACATTGACAATTTATAGCAGTTAAAACGGTGCTGTTGCTTAGTTTTCTTTCAGTCTTTATTTTTTTACTTTCCTTTATTTTTGTTGGCGGTTTAAAGAGAGTTTTTAACAAAGGTTAAATATACTTTGAACAATGGACAACAGAAAATGTGGGCGGTCCAAAGAGGGTAACTCTGACTTTATATATATCAACTTTTGGGACCTGACAAAAACCAAGCGGTAGTCGAGGTTGGCGGTTCAAAGAGGTAATACTGTATTTGTTTGAGTATTAAGTCTCTATGATTGGTTCTTGGGTGACAGACTTAGTTTGATATCTTCCAGTTACAGTAACTTCACCTCTGCAAATGTACGCTATTCTTCATGTTAGTTAGTTTTAGTTGCTAGAATCTTAACCTTATTGATTTTTATTAGAGGTACCGTTGTCAAGCTGTGAGGATGAAGGAAATCATTTGATTCTCAGTGCACCATTTAAATAATCTCAAACATTTTTCCATGCACAATTGTATTGTGTACTCTCGAGTTCCTTATTATCGTCCCGGCCCGATAATAAAAACGGCCGTAAAAATCCACGGGGACCCGCTTATTAGGTGCCGGCCCGTTTATTGAAAAGTTTTTGAAAAAAAAAAAAATCGGAAAAAATATTTTTTTGGAAATATTTTTTTTTATATTTTTTATTAGGAGATCCTATTCTGAACTGATGTAAAGTGGAAGTACAGTCTGTCTGGTCTCCTTGAATCCAGCAATTGCAACATTTTTTGGCATTCAGTTATATTTTGTTGATGTTTTTAAAACTTGTTCATCGCGAGTAAAAAAAATTTCAATCCCTGCCTAAATTCATACCGGTAAACTTGACATTTTCCAAGGGGACCCTTTTATTCGGGGGGACCCTTTTATTAGCGCGGTGGTAAATTTTCCAAGGGAGCCCTCTTATTTGGGGGGCCCTTTTATTCGGAACCTGAGAGTAGTAGTATATTTTCGTCTTGTCTGTGTGTGTGTCTGTCTGTTTACGTTATAACTTGAGTAATTTTGCTCAGGTCGCTTTTTATTTTTAAAAGTATGGTAGAGAACGAGAATAAAATTTCTGCTATTAAAATCCAGAAATATTTGTGAACAATTCATGCAGTTATGGTCCTTTTTGAGTTTTTTTGCTTTATCATACATGTATGTTCTCTTTTAATTTGGCAAAAAACATGCTGTGGTCACATCTTGAGAGTTAAGAATCTGAAATCTTGCTCTTCTAGTGACTATCTACAATCAGCTTTCACAATTTTTTGAATAATCAATTTAAAAACAGAGATATGGTCCCTATGAGAATTTTGCAACATGTCTTTGTAAATTTTGTGCAAAAACACGCTGTGTGAATAGCGTGAAAATACTTTCCCAAGGTATTACCGAAAATGATTTGTGGCAACGCGAGGGCTCAAATCCTTTACCTCTCAGGTGAGAGTTGAGTAAGCTCACTACTACACCATCGCCCCCCACCCGACCCCCCTATCGTCAAAGGTAGAAATCTGAAATCTTGCACAGAGGTGTAATTCATGGGTCCCTAAAAGCGTTTATCTAATTTTTTTGAAAAAAATTTTGACAGAGTTATGTCCATTTTATGATGTTCATGTTATGTTCTTTACACACTGGACCCATTGTTGGGAGAAGTACCCTAAATATTGCACACATGCTCTTCTAGGAACCTTCTAAGAATAACTTTCTCATCTTTTTGAAAAATATTTTGACCCTTGAGTTGTGTGCTATATGTTCTTTGTTACTTTTGTCTGATGTGCGTGGTTGTGCTCTCTACAAGTACTCATTTTTTCTAGTTCCCAACTGAATTCGATATCAACAGTCAGTGGCATTTTAATCTTCTCACACTTTGTAGACACATTCACTAGGAGTTGGGGTCACGGGTTAGCAATTTGCTCTTGAGTCCTTGCTGAGGATTGAGAAAAAGCAATCTCATATTGTTGCTATGGCATGTTAAAATTGTCTAAATGACGCTACTGTAAAGAGATAATTTCCTACAGCCTATTCGTCGACGAATAGGCTGTAGGAAATTATCTCTTTAAGTAGTGTTTACAGTAGAGCCCAAATTATAATTCAACATTCTTAGTATTTTAATGACATATAATTAATTTATTTCCCCAATGGGTTTTTATGTCCTGTTAGGACACATTTTTGTACAATGACTTTTTAGGTCATAGCGTGTTGCCGCAGGGCAGCGCCAAGCGGGAAATAGCGTGAAAATACTTTCCCAATGTATTACCGAAAAATGACTTGTGGCAACACGAGGGCTCAAACTCACTACCTCTCAGGTGAGAGTTAAGTACGCTCACCACTAGACCATCCCCCCCCCCATATAATCCTTCTGTTTTTTGTTGATATCAAATTACCAAGTATGAGTATCTAAGAAAGATTACTTGCTAAAATGAAGTCATAAATATGTTATGATGGGGGGGGGGGGGGTATATTGATCTTAGTCAGTATAACATTTACACCAAAGTATCTTATTCAGGCTTGTGGCTGTGATTTACATTTAAACCAGAAGTTGTGCATCAAGTCATCAGTCTTTTATAACGTCTTAGGCTGGAAAGTGATAGTTGAATGATTTCTGGTAAGTGGGTGGACTTAAGACTAAGTTGCATTAAAAAGGTTGTGGGTTTGACCCCACAATAGGACACATTTTTATGTTGTTTTGAAAATTTGTCGAAAGAGATTTTGGGACATGCGGAAGGTGCTTACAGCTTATGTGATAGAAAAAAAGTTATCAGTGCATGCATGTACCCTCAAATCCTACTAGGTTAGACAGTTGATAAAACATGGTCCTTAGTGCAGGCTGCATATACTTAAGACTTAAGATCTCTTTGAAGGCAGAAAAAATATCCAAAAAAACACCATCTACACTCTAATTAAAAAGTCCTTCATACTAAGTATTGCACTCATACATTTTAAATGAAAGAGTGCCTTTTGAAGATGGCTATCCTATGCCCTCTGGGCACCAAAAAATAACAAGTGTGTGAAACAATACACTAACACAAAAATCAGTCAACAAACACCTCAGGCACGCTGAGTTTCTCTCAATTATTCATTCACTGTTGATGTTAGAAATTAATCATTATTTAGTTTCAGGCATAGATAGTGGCATATTTTTCTTAAGAAGATATTAAAACAGACTACTGACAATGTATAGATATACAAACTCACTAAGTTATATACATGGGTGCAAGGATGAGCTCAAGTAAAAACCTTTATTTCATCCTAGTGATTGGTCTATCTGTATCCTAATATATAAAAAAAACAAATAAAAGGAATAATTGTTTCAAACTTTATTTTGTCATAATTTTTAAAATTCAGTGGGATCTTGTTTGTGTGAGGGCCTACCTGTCAGAGCTGTCTACAACACTGTATATGGTTGGCTCTATGTGTGGTGCATTTACCATCTCTCCATTATCAGACAAGTTTGGCAGGCGCTTAGTACTGTTGCTCTGCTTGGTGGCCCAGGCTGCATTTGGTGCTTGTGTTGCGGTATCTCCAAACTATGCTGTGTTTACCACTTTGAGGTTTTTTGTTGGATTCTTTAACATGGTAAGTAACTCATTAAATTAGAATGAAATGATTAGATTTTTTATTAAGACAAATTTTTGAAATTTCATTTGTTATGAAATTTAAGATCAAATAAACTGTATGGTCTCTTTGCTTTTTGTATTTGATGTTGACACTTACAGGATTCGAAGATTTAGTACACTGGCACCCTTGAAACACTGTACACTGGCACCCTTGAAACATATCTTTTACAAGCCCTCCTCCAAAACAAAACTACGTATTCAACCCAACAAATAATTTTAAAGTATTCAATTCAATGATTATGAGTCTCAAAAACTGTTCATAGTAGGCTTGGTTACATTGCATCATATGCAACGGTCATACCAGGATAAGCATTTCTACAAGGCATTTAGCAATGAGGGCAATTAACAACCTTTAAACCTTGATCAAACTCCACAAGCCATGTATATTGTAGCAAACACAACCCTGTAAGAAAGATTAAAGTTCCTTTTTTAATTGCATTTCAACTGTAAACAGTGTTTACAAAACGGAAGTGTCTTTTCTTTTTGTGCTAGTTTATAGAATGAAGATTTACTTTTAAAACTTATGAAATTCATGTTTGCATAAAAAAGAAAAAAGCTTGAAATAATTTACAACTACTCAATAATCAAACAAATATACTATGAATAGCCAATAGCCATGCTGATATAATTGAGAAAATGAATGTCACACTTTTGAGCAATGAAAGCAACAATAAAAGATCAAATCCAGTCAACCCTGATTAAACAGCCACCTGTCTATCCCAGCAAGCAATCAGTATTCCTTTCCATCCTTTGTTTTTTTCTTATTTGAAAGTAATATCTAAAATGTCCTCTTTCAGCAGGTCCAAGGATTGGGCTCTTTACCCAGGTTTGGCTGTATTTGATCTTTCATTTTTGCTTTCATTGCTTAAAAGTTTGATATTCATTTTCTTATTCAATATACTGACTGTATATTTTAAGCATTTCAATCCGTCTCATTTTTCAGGGCATTGCACTTTGTACTTATGTGATGATGACAGAAATATTTCCAGCCCAGCATAGAGCAATTCCATCTTGTGGCTTCCAAATATTCTGGGCTTTTGGAGTGATGTTAACAGCTCTTTTTGGATTCGTTGTGCGGAATTGGCGTCATTTACAGTTGGTCTTTGCTCTTCCAAACCTGTTGTGTGCTGTCTTTGTTTGGTAAGTCATATAGAGAAACATCATTTGTTTACAGATTTCTTTTTTTGAGTATTTATTTTATAAATAATATTAAAATGTGCTCATCACAGGATTCACTGATGAATTGTTGGTTTACATTTGGCACACAAAAGTAAATATTTGGTAAATAATTTTCATTGAAAAATGTAAGCTGGCGTCAATCTTCAGTAGACAGTCAGTTCAAAGGTTTTTCAGGGAATTATTATCTATACACCTTATTTTGAATGAGCTGGTTCCCCCAAAAGTATCAGAGATACTTTGGTGATGCTTTGAATATTTAAAGAAGAAGAAGAAGATATTTTTAATTTTTTTTCGACTAGATTAAAAGTCATGAGCGAAAGGAAGTTAATTTTTAGTTACCTCCGAGTAAAAATTAGAATTGAGTGTAAACGTCATAACCAAAAATAAGGAACATCGTTCACTGTCCAATCAAGGAACAAAATAGAGCAGACACGAATTGAACAGAGAAGGCTTTGGTATAACTTAATACTGCATGAAACATGGGATTGACATACTTCTATGTACAAGAACCATCTATGCTATAAGTCAACCTTTAGGTTGCAATGAAGTCGTGTATCAGCGCAAGAAGCGGCATGGTATATGGCGTTGAAAAATGTAAGATGTGCTGGATGTGCAATGTTAGTAGGGGGGTATGTTAAAAAAAGT
>JAUUEB010499863.1:0-10373 GCA_032362205.1 Clione limacina
AAAAAGTCATATGTATCAATATTTATTTCATGTCCATATGTTGTTTGATGACAATCTGGAAATAAATAAACCATGAAACCTTGACAACAACGGAGCTGTGAAATGAGTGACAACCAAATACGAGTGATCCTAATACAGCTGGCAAACAAGTCCTTCATTATTGAGATTAACTCTGTGTGTGATATGATAGAACAGGCTCGTAGCCAGGGGTCATAGAGGAATGTCCCCCCATTTGAGTCCAAAATTGTTTAAATTCGCACCATTTTAACTCAATTTCAAAATTTCAGCCGCTTGTATGTAAAAAAGAAATGCTGGCTACGCGCCTGTGCCTGTGGTAGAACTTATGTAGGGAGAACGGTAAGACATATCATGATTAAATTTCCATGACCAAAGTAGAGAGATGGTCTTGACTGTATTCAAATTATATAAAGCAAATAGCGTCGAATAATGAATTTAGAAAAAGAATCACAAAAAGAATCACGTCAAATATTTTTAGGACATATAATCTTTAGAGTTGGCAAGAAGTAGCAGTAGAAATATGTGATAATACAAAAGGTGGTTTAATGAATAAAAAATCCAAAGATAGAAAATGATTATTGTGAGGAAAAATAAATAATGTTGTGACCATTTCTAAAAAAAGCGTAAAATCTCATATAAAAGATTTGCAAAAAAGAATAATTTCATAAATCAAGTTGACAATTAACAGTCCTAGAAACAGTTAGGTGTAACGAACTGAAGACACCAAGAGCCAGAGCAACGAATAACGACGTAAGCAGACGATTTGGGACCGAGGGGACAATTAAGTACAAAAGCAATAAATATGTCAAACGAAACTTCTTTTTTTAATTTATGATATGTCTCTAGACAACAATGTTTCAAAAATAAGAATACTGACCTTTACTGACTGCTCCTCCTCCTTTGAGCTGTCTAGCTGCCCGCTGTGCTCCCTCGAAGTCATTCTTCTCCAGATATGACAGGAGCAATTCAACCTCACTCACAAGACTGGACACAACTTTGGTATCCACTGACACCTTCCTCGTGTCTCCAGCGCCTGTCTTGCTGCCATTGTCCGATTCACCTGGAAACATTACGAGATGGGAAGGTGATAGAAGAAAAGTCTTAAAGGACATTTAAGGTTTTAAAAAAAAATCACATTTTATATACAGTGTCAGTAGTGCAGAGCTGTTCAAGTAGTCAGAAAATAGTACTTTAGTACTTTCCTGAGTACCAGAAAAAACAGTACTTAAGTAGTGATTTTCAAAATCTACTCAAGTAGTAATCAAAGTAGTCTAAAATCTACTTAAGTACTTTTTGAGTAGTTTTGAGTAGTTTCATTTAAGATAAATTTTGAATAATAGCTGACGTTCACAGCTGATCAAGGTTGCGAGCTGTTTTTCTTCATGGATGTGAATAGATGCAACTTGAATAAATGAGTGTTTTGTTTGTATTTGTGCAGACAAATTAAAATTAAAGAAAATGTTAATTAAAAAAAAAAAAAAGGGTTGCGAGCTGCAGGCGATGAAGACAAGATTTCGGTCCCGATGTTTACAAATTCCAAAAATAAATGGATTTAGCGGATTGAAAGTTACGGTAAATCTAGTCCAAAACTACTCAAAAACTTCTCATGAGTACTGGCAAAATAACTACTTAAGTAGTACTCACGATACTTTTTTTTAAAAATAACATAAGTACTCTTGAGTACTCTTAAAAGTATCGGAAGTACCGGTATCGCCGTTACTTGTATCGGCGATGGCCAGCTCTGCTTGTACCTATCTTTACTTGATTATATTTAGAATTTTAGTTTTTGCAGTTGAAATGTGTAAGTTTGGTTTTAAATGTAATGTAACTGCCAGAAGATTTAATGTCTAAGGGCAGAGATTTCCACAACATGATAGTGTTTGGGTAAAAAGAATAGAGATGGCTGTTCACTGAGGATGAAGGGACATGATCATTATTAAATTTGCCTCTATTTGTTGCTCTATTCCTTTTCCATAAACATTTTACTTCATGTATATAAAAGATGAATGTTTTATAATAAAACAAATAGATTGAAGATTTGTTGGTGTTTAAAGGATATTTTTGTGAAACAGCAGCTTGCTAGAATATCTATTGTTCACAAAAGTTTGAAGGCTATTTTCTCAAAATCTTGATTTTCTCACTTCAGGCTTATAGAAGGCCATAACTATTCATTTTTGATTGAAATGACTTTATTTTTGTTCCAGGTGTTAATGAAAGTGTCTTGGTGTCAACATTAAAAACATTGAAATTTATGACATACAAATTTGCAACATGTGGAATTTGTTGATGGGTAGTATCACATTTGATATTCCTCTCATGCTTATCATAGCTTATCATAGCTTATCATAACTTATCATAGCTTATCATAGCTTATCATAGCTTATCATAGCTTATCATAGCTTGTATTCAGCATGTATTCAATAGTCATTGTTCAAATATGCTTTAACTATTAAAAAACTACTGTTTTAACCACATTTTTGGGGAAGCACTATGTTATAATGAGGGTTGACTCTATTATGAAATTAAATAATATACAATATGTATGTAGTAAAAAACGAGAAAAATGTGTTGCTTGGCAACATGTTAATTGTTATAGACTCACATTAAAATGAACAAGGTAAATCCCAGCAACATTGACAGTGAATTGTCCTTTTTGATGATCATAATCCACAAGTGTTGGTTTGCCCTTGTCAGACTTGAATACACTGATTGGGGTTTCTGGGTATGATAAACAAAAGAATATGTACAATAATGGTTTGATATTGAATGGTGTTAAATGTATTGTTATTAAACTATGTAAGTATCTCCATTGGGCCTGCGGGGTAATAATAATTGTAAAGCGCTTTGAGCTTATTCCAAAGATAAAAGCGCTATATAAATGCCATTATTATTATTATTATTATTCGCCCCTCGATGGCTCTCTTTCTCAATCATTTAAGCACGTTTCACAACTCAAACGTAATGTTAGGTTTGATGCCCTACAAAGTAAAATGGAAGTAACAAATGTTGTAGATTTATGTAAATTGCTGTCTGACTGGAAAGTGATGAGGTTAACGTAGCGTGGAAAGGCAAGTGTCAATAACGTCCCTAGTAATTCCAACATACTATCTATTGATCTCTTTCTTTTACTAAGCTCTTGAAATTTCCATCTCAAGAAAGAACAGATAAGATGCAAATTACCAAACTCACACTGTTCAAGTAAAATAATTTGTCTCTGGATTTAACAGATAAGACCGTTATTTGACCATGCTAAGTGCAAAGGAAAGACTTAGTGTAGTCGTTGAAATACAGCAATTGTATGATTAAATATCCTACCTTAGTTCTGACGCCGATAAAATGTAATCAACGAAATCAGCATCAACTCTCGGAATCCCAAACCAAATACACTATGAATTTATCTCATATAATACACATATGGGAACCACATATATACTTAGTTTATTTCACTATAGTATAACCTTTTTTTAAACGTATCTAGAAGGGTTATAATCCGATCTCATCCTTATTAAACAGTCATCTTAGCCACTATACTAGAAAGACAATAGCTACCGTCACATAGGGGGACTAATGCACATGTTTGGCTATTATAAGTAAAATAGATTATTTATTATTTTTAAACGATAATGTTTGAGGTTTTAATATAATTTTAGCAACATGTGATACCTTTGTTGGTATTATTTCTTAAGTTCGTCATCGCAGAAACAAAAATGAAATCACTCACCCATAGAGTTGTTGAAACAGATGTTGCAGCAAGTTGGAGTACTTAGTGTTATTGTCTGTGCAGGAAAAACGTTGAATGGTCGTTATCCGTTCAGCGAGATGCTGCTGAAAATTCAGACATTCAGGTCAAACACATGAAATGACAACAGATAATTGTTGTAGTTCACATCATCTCCTAAGGCGCGGTTCGTAACTATATGGTTTTACAAAATTACATATTTTGAAGCGCCAAATCTTATTTTAATTTTATTGTTCAGCGTTTCATAGCCCGCAATTGTTGTCTCCTAAATTGAATTACCAGAAATGTAATTCGTATAGACTGAACCAGTTGATTGACTTATCACTAATGACAATGATGACATTTAATTGCTTTTTACCCTTTGAAGTGTTTTTTTTTTATATTCTACGTGCTACGTGCATAACGTAATTGTGAAGGTGTTTATTTTTGTATCTTTAACTTCCTTTTTTCTGTATGCGAATTAGATAGTTTGATATGTCGCATTTCGTTAATTTTGTTTCTTTTTGTCAGCATCTTATAATTTTGTTGTAATAATATTTCTTGACATAGACTGAGTTATATTGTCTAACGTACTGCTAAAACCTTCTTAAGACACGAAGCTGCAGTTTCCATTTTTTGTTCACAGATATTCAAAATAACGTTGATTACCAAACGTGACTGCTGCTATGAAATACAGAGTCATACGAAAACTGGGTTTTTCTCATACGAAACAATAACCATATTCCAGTGGTTTTAAGGTCTATGTTATTCGTTAGATGTTAATTCAAATATTAAAACGTGGTTTCCAATTGGGTTGAAAATATATTTTCGATGTTTTTTTGCTAAACAGCTAAGCCAGGCATAAAGATCTTTCCTGAATTGTTGGATTCAGGGTCAAAGGTATTTTCATATTCATATTTCTCATGTTACTAAATCACGTGACCTGTCACAGCGAAACAAACGAGATGCTATTGTGCAGAACTGAGCATCGCTCACGGGTGGTAATGAGGTCATGTCAGGCGTGTACAACTTCAATCGGTCGTTAACTTCTCAAGAAACTTGTATTTAAAATGTGTCAAGTTGATAATGTGAGAAAGTATATTATATTAATTCACGTCATGTACTAAAGACGTTTTCACAAAGAAGAAAAAATCGCATACCAGCTTGATTATCCGCCCAATGGCCGAACAGTGAAGTAGGCCTTTCCCTTACTTAACACTTAAAGTTCGCTTTTCTTTATTGTCTACATTACATAAACGTTCTATATGTAAAGTTTTTGTTTCTAAATTAAAGTGAAGTATCGTCATTTAGTTATTTCATGAGATATTTAAATAATCGCATTAAGACAAGTATCAAGAGCAGTAAATGTATTTTAGTGTAAATAAATAAATAAAAGCGTAACGTATGAGCTCTTTGACCGTATCAATGATTTTCTCGCTGTAGCTATGGATTTGACTGAGTTTTACGTCACACACCAAAACAGCATGTTACTTGCTATGGAAATCCTTTCAACATATCACGTTTTCTCGTATACAAGAATCTCTCAAGACATCTTCCAACTCCAATCAATATTTGCCAAAGCAATCATCACATGCTTCTGCCAATACTAATCAGATTTGGGTTTCTGTTATTTTTTTCAAACGAATGTTTAGTGAGCTATATAAAAATATGATACTTGCCTTTGGCTTCTTTCTTTGAAAGTGTAGACATTTTACTTTGTATCAAATGCAAAATTATATCGATGGGAAATCAATAAAGTAAGACCAAACGCTTTTTTTAAATGTTGCAGTTTTTGAATAAAGGCTAATTTGATTTGGGGTTGTAAGAAAAATGGCGGCAGAGTGGTGACGTTATATTGTTGTGCTAGTTTTGTTTACATTATTTTGGATTATAAAGTTTCCTGTGTGACATTTTCGTCTTTTGGATTACACCTTAGAGAGTTTGTTTATATGAACATTGTGACTGTGTTACAACAAGTGTATTTTTCAAGTCTAAATTTACATTTTGAAGTGATAATTTGAAATTGAGATACCAATTTTCGATAGCTTTTTAGTCTATACGCCACCTGGTTTTCGGTCACTACTCTGCCCGCCCCGCTCCTAAGGTTAAGTCATATTTTTCCCTGTGCCCAGTTTAAAAAGTCTTGTGTGTAACGTGATTACACCAGTAGCTATATCGACCTGTTTTCAAAGGGCTATTTTTGTCTTACGTGTATGGACAGCTGTCATAGTTATTTTGGTCTTTTACGCTAAATGAACTTTGTCCTGATTTGTTGAGTAAAGTGTGTGTAGAAATTGTTTGTTATTCTTAAGTGAGTGATTTGTTTTGAAAAGTACAATGGCTAGTGTTGATGTATTTTCTGACGCGGTTGACAGTAATGTTGAGAGAGAGAGGAGAGATAGTTTTCGTGTTAATGAAGCAAAGAGGAGGAAGCCTGGTAGTAATGGGGAAGAGTTGACAGAAATGCAGAGTTTAAGAGAAGAGATGCAGGAGTTGAAAACTGGTTTGAGTAAGGTGTTGAGTGAGGTTGTGAAGGTTGGACAAAAGTTTGATAGCTTTGAAGAACGGTTTAGTGTAGTTGAAGGAAAGTTAAAAAGTCAGAGTGACGAGATGAGGGAAATACGAAAAGACATGGGTGGTTTCGAAGAAAAAGTGAGGTTTTTGCAAGAAAGGGTGATTGATCAGGAACCTCGAAGCCGAAGAAACAATCTGATTTTTCACGGGGTTGAAGAGTCGGCAAATGAACCCTACGATTGCACAAAGTTAGCAATTGCCTTGTTCGGGATAAGTGCAAGGTCACAGAGAAGGTGTCAATAGAGAGAGCACATCGCCTTGGAGGGAAGAGACACAACTCCACTGGCGCTAGTCAAGCTCCCCCCAGACCCAGTCCAATTATCGTCCGTTTCCACGATTTCAACCAGAAAGAACGGGTCAGGGAAGGGAGACGCCATCTTCCAGCGTCTATCCATCTCACCGAGGATCTCCCTTTCCCGATACGTCAGGCACAGAAGCAGTTGGTGCCAGAGATGCAGGCGGCCAAGCAATCACGGAAGAGGGCCTGGTTGAGTTACCCGAACCGCCTCATCATCGAAGGACGTGGGGTCCTGTCCATACGATCAACAATGAACTTTTTGAACAGTAACATTAGTGGTTCTCAAGACACTAGATTTACACCAAAGTAGGGGGGTTTGCCGGGAAAGTTCTTGTCATGTATGTGCTTTAATGTGAACGGAAGTGTAGAAAATAAGTTACAATCTGGTGAACTTGTAAATTGTATGAGTGATTTTGATATTGTTTTAATAAGTGAGTCATGGACGTGTGATAAAAGTGATCTAAGTGTGAAAGGGTTCGATGAGCCTGTTTGTAAACATAGGAAAAGAAAGAAAGTGGGAAAGAAAGACAGTGGCGGGTTAGTGTGCTTTTTCAAAGACAGTATTGTAAAAGGAGTGACTGAAGAATATTGGGACTATGAAGACGGGTTATGTTTTAAGTTAGACAAAAATTATTTTGGTTGGAGTGAAGATTTGTTTTTACTATTTGTATACATGAGACAGAGTACCTCAACGCGTGAAGATGTGAATGTTGGGTTGAACTGCTACGATATTTTGACTGATCAGATAGCAAAAGTAAGTGAAAGAGGAGCGATTGTTGTGACTGGTGACATGAACGCGAGAACGGGAGAGAAAGAAGAATGTATGATTGTTGAGTCAGGTGGAGTAAATGGGTCAAAGGACGATATGGACGTTTTGTTTACAAACTCAACTCCACGTGAGCATGTCATCACGGACGAAGATCTAACTAAAAATAGCTTGTCCCATATCCGTGTAAATGTTGATAAAAAAGTGAATGATTACGGAAATAGACTGTTACAACTTTGTTACGCATGTGATCTTGTTATGTTGAATGGGAGAGCTGGTAGGGATAAAAATGTTGGTTCATTGACTTTTTGTAACCATAGGGGAGAGAGTGCTATAGACTATGTATTATGTAATAAGTATGCTTTGTACAACATCGTTGATTTTAATATCCATCCCATCAATCACTTGTCAGATCATAGTAATATTTCATTCTTAACGTGAATGTGTGCGATAGGGAAAGAGTGGTAAAAAAAAATTGTGATAGCAACGTTCGTGCGAAATTGGAAAACAGTAAGAAAGAAGAGACAAGTCCAATATTGTAACATACGAGTTGGCTATGTTGATAATTGGTTTATTTTGGTGGTGTAGTTAAATACGTAAAGAAGAAGAAGTGTCTATTATAAATACTTAAACTGCATATAGTGACATGACCATGATGGTTCGATTTATAACACTTACTGTCATTACCTCAAGCTTTCCTGAGCCAGGGGTCGGCCACAGATAAAGGGAATTTATGAAAACATTAGACCAATCAAAGTTAGAAAGGTGAAATTATTTAGAAAATTACAGCGAATAACTTGATGCTCCAATCCCTATGGCAGAAGTTAATGAAGCTATAGATAGTTTGAAGAAAGGAAACGCAGCCGGACATGACAATATTTTAAATTAGTTTATTGGTTATTCCTCTCTTAAAGTGAAATGGCTATTTCTTATGATGTTTAACTGTATTTTGTCTGTACAGTTCTTTCCGGCAGTTTTGGTCGTTTCTAGCATTGTCCCTGTTTTTAAAAGGGGGAATAAGCATGATGTGAATAATTACCGTGGTATCACAATCCTTACCTGCATTGGAAAAATTATTTACAAGAATAATGAACAATAGGTTAAATGCTTGGGTAGAGTCAGAAAATGTCTTAAGCAAGGCTCAGTTCGAGTTCAGAAAAGGTAGGGAGACTTCGGATTGTTTGTTTATTCTACACTAGTGACTTCGGTCACGTCGGCGTTACCCGACTTCCTCTTAGAATAAGCTCAAGACAGGACGAAAAAGAAGAAACTATTCATTCCCCACTGAGTTTCCAATGCATAAGTGTTGTAAAGAATAACCAACATGCAAAACTCAGGCGCTTCGCGCCACAGTTTTAATAAGTAAAGCAAGAAGCAGTGTCCAATATGCAATATCTCCATGTGATTGTAATGCCTGAATGCGTAGCCAGGAGGAAATGGGGGAATGCCCCCCTCCTATTTCGATCCAAAATGCTCTAGTTGTTGCATAATTTTTTACTTGTTTTCAAAATTCCATTTATCCTCATTTTCAATTTTTTAAAAGCCATAAATTTGCACCATTTATAAATAATCTAAAATATTAGAATTCCAGCTTCTTACCATTCTTCGAGACTCTACTCAAAGCCTCAATTTTGCAGGCCAAACTGACGCTGTCCTTCTTTATTTTTCAAAAGCTTTAGATAAAGTCGATCATTAAATCCTTCTGTCTAAACTTGATCGTATTGACATCCAGGGCCCTCTTCATGACTGGCTTACTTCCTTCTGAAAGGATCGTCTTCAATATGTTATTGTGGACGGCAGTATGTCACACCCTCTTAAAGTCCTTTCTGGTGTGCCACAGGGAACTGTCCGAGGACTTCTACCCTTTCTCCTCTACATAAATGATATTCATGAAAATCTCTCACCTGGCACTCACATTCTCCTTTTTGCTGATGATAGTCTTCTCTACAGAGTAATAAATAACATTTCTAACTTTCTTATTCTCCAAAAAGACATTGACCAACTTCAAAAATGGGAAAAGGCTAATAAAATGGAATTCCCTCCCGGCAAGTGTGAAATTCTTAGAATAACCAACAACCGCCGACCCCTAAAATGCATCTATAATATTCATTATATTGATCTTCAAGACTTTAGCTCTGCAAAATACTTAGATGCACCATTGACTATAAAATGAATTGGAAATTCCAAACTGACAATGTATATAAAAAAGCAAGCTTCATGGTATCTTTCCTAGAAAGATGTTTTTACAAATGTTCTTAAAATGTCAAGGTAAACCTTTATACTGCTTTAGTACGTCCATAACTAGAATATGAGTGTTGTGCCTGGGACTACTACAGAAGTAACCACATTAGAAATTATTAATAAAAGGGCAGCTAGATTTATAACAGGTCTCCACATTCGTGAACATGGCAATACCAATAAAAACATGGAAACTCTTGGCTGGTTCCCTCTTTCAGAAAGAAGGGCAAAGAATAAATTAATCATGCTTTACAAAATTGTCACAAATGTCCGATTCAGCATTGGCCATGGGGACAATCTCGAAATATAGGATACGAATTAAATTTAATTCTTCCATCATAAAACATATTGATATAAACCAAGGTCTTTCCTATTTTGAAACTGAAACTGTGGTGGAAAGTAGAAAACCCTTTTCTAAGAATTCAAGAAGCCCTCAAAGTTTTCTTTTATTATTGAAAGTAGCAGTTTCGGGTTCTTCCTCATCCCCACCCCTCCCCTGGAAAAATCCCTGCGGACACCCTTGCTCTACTGCACATATTTCGATTAAATATACATATGCCAAAATTGCACTCAACATGTCTGAAACAAGCTAGCATTTTGTACCAACAAACAAGAGTACAGAAGCTAAAAGCACACAGACAGAAAAGAATCAGATATGCTATGACCAGTTTAGGATTAAGAAAAGCGGATTGACGTTAACAACATAGTGCCGATAAACAACGATACAATGTATTATTTATTAAACAGCTGTTCTTTATATG
>JAUUEB010499874.1:0-10373 GCA_032362205.1 Clione limacina
CCCCCCCCCCCCCCCCCCCCCCCCCCCCCCCCCCCCCCCCCCCCCCCCCCCCCCCCCCCCCCCCCCCCCCCCCCGGAGGTCAAAATCATGTCATATACATATATACATCAAGATGTATCTAATAAATATATAAATACATAAGCAAATAGATATGAATTGTCAATAATTTACAACAGACACACATCCTAATAAATCTAATGAATACATAATTACATGGATATAAATTCATAATCCATCTCAGACATACTTCAGCTCAATAATAATAAATAAATAAATAAATATTCAATGTATTCATTATACAGGCTGTAGATACTTTTATCGTTGCAGTGTACATACAGGTCTGTTATACAGACATTCCCTGCACTGATTATTATTGATCTATATTTACATCAAGACTCAGTGAGACATGGATGAGGAAGTTAAAACAACTCGCAAACAAGTGACATTATTGTTGAAATGTATGGACACTTGATAAAACATCCATAAACAGCCAAGATATTGCAATAGTGACTATAGATATATCGTACCTCAGGTGGTGACTCCACAATGATGGTGACTTGTCCCTTAGCAATTCCTTCCCATGATGCAGCATCTTTGGCAGCAGTGATGGAGACAGCCAGATAACCAGACCAAGGCCAGAGGTCAGCAGAGTAAGAGAAGGAAACATCAATGTAGTTGCCAAACTCTGGGGTGTACGTCTCCCACTTTGGCTGAAGATGGACAAAAACAAATTGAGTTTATGGATGTTATCAATACATTTTTATTAAGTAAGCAAAGGTTGAAATATAGGTATGATACCAGTAAACACCTGCTTTACAAATCAATAATCAATAACAATCAGACATGCAGTTATTATTAAATATGTTCCAAGGAATCTGAGAAAATATAAATAATGCCCAAGTTGCCAAGGGAAAGATAATGAATGCCATTGGTTGGTATGCTATGAAAATCCTTTCTACTTTCATAATTTGGAATTTCATGAAGATCAGAATGACTTTTCTAATTCAAATTGTATATATAATCACTGGCACTGTATCATAGGTACAAGAGTGTTTTCCAACACAATATATACATTTCATATAAAATAAAACCCCGAAATCTGAGTTATTTCTGCAGTGTGAGAACAATAAAAACAAGGACATAATTAAACAGGTAGAAATGAAGACAATCATTGTGCACAGACAAACACATGGGGAGCAGATGGCACAATGTCATTAAATTTGTGGCTATATCGTAAGCTGAAGACACTGCGAGCAGCAAATTACGAGAAATCCTTTGAGCTTTGTGCTGAAATGACCCAAAAACGAGTAATGTAAAGAAAACATGGAGTGACATGGAATGGTAATCTACCTTTGAGGCCATGATGTACACAGTACACACATCTTCAGTGGGACTGGTGGGACGTAGATGTTTTAATGTCTGCTACATTAACCCGTCTATACTCCCACCCACCCCACCCTTAATCAAAATAACAAATAGGATGTGAACATGTTTGATTGCTTAATGAGACAAGTATCAACATCTTATTATTTTCATAAATGTATGTTTGAGTTCCTTCAGCTTTGCAGTTGAAAAGCGTTAATTGTGATATGAGAGATCGATGCTTTTGGGTATATAAGTAGTATAGGGGTTTATATGACTTTGCCCAATACACAGTGGCCAGAGTGTGGACTAAAATGATCAGTTGTTGATGTATTCAATAATTGATAATATTTTTAAACACGTGAGTGTCCATCTATTAAAAGGTGTAAATATTGTATATTATTATTTGAACGTTGACGTGAATATGAGTATACACGTGTATATGTGTTTAGGAGATAAACGAGCGTGACATGGAAGGAGGTCTCTGAACTTCTTCAAGCTGTATCCTACTCTTGTGATTGATTGAGCTAGATTCTGCTCCACCACCCGCATCCAGCATATCTCAAAGGTAGCAGAACCTGTCCACCACTCCGAGGTTGCTTCCAACATTGTGAAATATTCCATTAACATGCGATAAATGTACTCAACACATGCCTCGACAGTAATTTAAACATATCGATTGTGTTGATGGAATAATGAATAAATAAATGAAGTCAATGTCCGTTGTTATAGGAGGTGAACGTGTATTGTATCTGCTTATGTAAATAACAAGACATGAACACTCTTCATTGAGCGCAACATTGTATACAAGAATAAACGTACAAGGGGATTTTTTAATACTTTTTTATATAAGAGATAGTAACTGATGTCCTATGTAAGACTTTACTGATTTGTTAAATGGCGGGTTGTACCATGTGATGTGGCTTTATTTTCTCTTTTTGCTGTCTTGCTTTCTAGTTCTGACCTCAGTTTGTGTCTGACACTGTTCATCGTATGTCAAAGCATGGATGTAGCCGCTGCTGTCTAGGGCGTTTTGATAGTCTTGTTTCATTTTATTGAAGTCCGCCTCAGAGCTTGAGATCATGGACAGTCTCCTATTTATTGAGATGGGGACCTGCTTTTAGGACTGTGGGTAGATGGATGGATTCTATGTTTATATAAAGAGGTGTGTCGTTGGGCTTCCTGAAAGGGGTTCGGATATTGCCCTCAAGTGCAAGCACCGTGCAAGACATCGTCTTTCTAAGATGTGAACGGAAGTTCTCCATTCAACGATGAGTGGGAGTACCACTTCAACACAGGGTAGATTTAAAGCTTGGTTGAATTAAAAATAGTTTAAAATTATGATTGTGTTCCAGATTGGGAAAGTTCATGTCGGTGCGATTATAAAGTAAAGTGATTACACAATCACACATAAGAAGATCAGTCGCTAAACGATGAGTCATAGTCATGTATTCAACTACATTGGTGTCATGAATATTTTATGTAACATAAAGCATATGTTTGAGTTTGGTACACCAATTAAAAAAAAAGATACAGTAAATAAGACATGGGTTTGAGTATGAAAATATGTGTCGTATCACGTCCATGTCTCGGCCACGATGTTTACTGGTGTTTTGATGTAAACATGTTAAATAATTACGTCGTAGTCTGGACTCTGGACAGAAATTATTCTCCATAAGATAAACACGTAACTGATATAGCAGACTAATTTATTTGTTGTCAGTCTGGCAGTGTGGATCACATTATTCTATTGCTTTTTCCCTTGAAAAGAAAACATTGTCTAATGTACGTTCACATTTCAACATGATTATGTACTCGTCCTTGTAAATCTTGGCAAACTTTGAAGGTGTTCATGTTTACCGCAGCCATGAGAAAGTCCAAATTAAAAGAACAGAAAAAATATAACCCATTACATTGTTTGTTAAGTTTGCCCGCTTGGTGAATCAACTTGGTCAGAGGAAAGCAAGAAACTTGATCTTGTGTTAGTGACGCCGAATAGGAAAAATCGCAGGGTTGTTATGATTAATATAATATTATTGTTATTGCCAAATTGGACTTTGTTCTGCTCATATATATATTCGTATTAGTGTGTAACAAACTGGTATATAATATATACTTATTTTTAACGTCACTTATCAACCGGTTCTGTGGTGTAATAGATAAAGCGTTTATCTACCATGCAGACCATCAAGGGTTCGAACCCGTCCAAAACCTATTTATATTTTGTTAATAAGTTGTAGAATAGACAGTTCTACCAAGTATTTGACTTCTCAAATACCTCATAGTCGCTCTGTTTACAGGCGAGAGGTTGCGAAAGTTCGCGACGCCATCTTGAAATCCAAACAACCCTGCGATTATTCCTTGCGTGCGTTAGTGACTGGTTGACAAACTCTTGTTTGTAATATTATTCAAACGTCATACACACACAATCTATCACGTGAGCAGAAAAGGACGGTAACCAATAGAGGCAGAAACTACAACCTAAAACATTGGCCTCGTAATACACTGTTTGCCTATATATATCATGTTAAATATAAGTAGAGTTGCAGTTATAGTCTATATAATATTTTTTAAACTTTAAAATATTAAAACATGGTAGCGGAGATGCAAATCAGGAGAATACACATCCCCACAACAATAAGTGATTTAAACCTTTTAGAAACAAACACTTTAGGAATGTGAAAACACTCCAGAATACCTATAACAAGATACAATTTGAGTCTAATATGTCATTATTGTCTCTCAAAGAGCTTTGTAAAAATATAAAAAAAGAGTAAAGTATTTGCTTCTGCTATAAAAAGAAATACGTTACTAACAGTAACCGACCTCATGTAATTTAGTTTTCGATGCGTATCAAACATTTTTATTTTATTAATTTTTTTTTTTATCATAATCGTTAAAAAGAAAACAGTATGGGGTTGTGGTATCTCCTGGTTTGATGATGACAATGACGACATCGACGACGAAGACACAATTCGTCGTCGATATCACGTAAGGGCGTATCCCAGTTTTTGGGGGTTTCGAGTTAGATACAGTTTTAGAAAATATTCCATGAGATCTATATTGTCTCCAATTTTTGTGGCTCAAGCTTAAAAACTCGCTGAGATATTAACGTTTGTTTAAAACATCAAATATAAAAGAATATAGACTTTTTAAAACTTTAAACCGCTGTATCTCAAAACAGCAAAAACTGAGATACGCCCTTACGTGATATCGACGACGAATTGTTTCTTGCTTAACACATCTTAAATCAATATACAATATGTATTTGCCTGCCAATGCTATTTCCATTAAAGCAATAACTCGTGCCAGGGTTAATGTTATCACCCAACAGGCAGATAATATAAATTGTTTTGTGGCCAAAATACAAGATCTGAACGAACTATAAAGAGGGAAATACATACTGCAGACATTGCAACGTTTAAATCATGTTAGGCAAATGATGAGTTCAGCAGGGTGGAATAACTTGTCAAATGAAGTGATATAACATATGTGGGTGGACCACAGAGACACAACTTCTGGCACATTGTGGTAGACTGTGGCTAGGGGGACACTAAATAATTCATTGCACAAGACATCAAGATCTCATTTAGGGACATGAGAGTAATTATCCTAATGTCCCACTAGGGAAATAGAAAGACAATTATACGAACCCACTTGTATCATAACAGCTACAAGAACTGTTCTCACCACACACTCCTAACTCCTAACTCTTCGGCGTTTCTATCACTTGTGTAAAGTTGGTCTTAGTATTAATAAGTAAGACCGTCGCCGATATAACCTACACTGTGTTGATGGAGACATCTTCATTCTTCATTCTTCATTCTTCATATAATATACTGATTCACTCATTTAAACCAGAAGGTCATTAGTCCTGGCAGAATGAGACGTTGAACCCCTTCAAGAATTTCGAGAATAAATCTAATACCTAAACAAGTGCTGATTTCGAACTACTGTAAAAGCACTTTTTTTCGCGAATGTCCAAAAATAATTTTCGCAAGGGATTTAATTTTCGCTGATACTGATAAAAATGTTACTCAAATCATCATCAATATAATACTAGTAACTTGCATTTTTAATTTTCGCGAGGATCTAATTTTCACGAAGCAGGTGTCCACTCGCGAAATTCGCAAAAATGAAATAATCGCGAAAGAAGTGCTTTTACAGTACTTAACGGAATTATTTCTTTATTAACCCATATCATCTCCATCAATCTAATAACAGACTGGACCCCTGTTAATCACTCTATGTGTCTTTCAATGACGCAATTGGTGGTAAACGTTTCTTTCGTCAAGATGTTCGTCGGTATTAGACAAAGTAATCAGTAGAATATTTATGTAATCAACACTCTTTGGTTCGGCACGCCGATTACATAAACACATGAAAACGTCATCTCGTGTGGTAAAATCAACATACTTGTTGGTATGCATATTTAACGTGTTTGTAGTATGTTGTTTATAAACGGAAGTCAAGCAAAGCATTCCGTTTTAATGAAGGGTAAAAAGGTTAAGTCTTGGATACTGAGAAAGTGTTTTAACAAGACTGTAAAAGAGAGAAATCAAGATATACAGGGTTCTGATAAAGTAAGTGCATATTTTCTTTGTTTAATAAATAATTGAAAAAGCAATGACACATATCGTAACTGGAAACATGAGTTATCAGGGAGAGTATAGAACTGTCACGAGCTAATTAAATTAACGCCTAAATTGCATCAACTAACACGAACATCGATCAAAATTACAGCGCAGTCAGTACGACGAGCTCGAATCAATTCAGGAAGAAATGACGCAGTGCGCCAAATGTCAACGTTATTAGTTATTTCACGAAGAAATCCACTGCAGGTAGAAGATGTTAATATAGTCGAGCGTAGAGACGTGTGTAGCATATCAGCATTACTTAATGTCAAATGTAAATAACATAAATCATCGAACTATGTAAAGAAAAACAGGTTGAGAAAATTAAATTACCGCTTGCCCACTTTTTGTTGCGAATAGAATTGAACACCATGTATGATGCACTAATGCCAGATTATATTTTTCGTTTCCGCTATACTAGAGGCTACCGTGCGTTCAATAAGTTCGCAATTCGTTCCTGTACAGAAAAAGAAATCGCCATAATGGCGGACAATGGTGCGTACCAAATAATGATAGAAAAATAATGTTAAAATGTCCTTTATTCAGTCAATAACCTACACTTTCTTGATTTTAGTAGGGATCTTCCTTGTGTCATTTGACAACATCACGGAACATTTCACGAGCTGTATATTGTTGCGTTATCGTGCTTACAGATAAACGCGGGGTCCACATAATTATCCACGTTTTAACAAACGGTAACGGATAAAAAGTCTTTTTCGGTAAGCGCATTCAATATAATTTTTTAGCCTGTACCAGAGGGCGCTTTCGTCGTAACTGAAACAATGCATCATATAAGAGTTTGTCAAAGAGTAGGTTTTCAGCAGGAAATCAAGCGATTTGAAGTAACAGACAAAATCCCTACTGGGAAGGAAGCCAATACAGAAATGAAAGTGCGAAAATTGATGAAGAAATAAATAACTCAAAGGAAAAAGATCAACGTTACGAAGCAAAGAAAGAAAGAAAAGAGAACCGATAAATATCATGCGCAGCATGTTTCGAGTTCCCGGGTGACTCCTAGATGCCACCACCTGTGCAACATGAACATATCAACTCACTTTGACATTTCACCCAAATAAATATCTCCATTATGTCGGCCATTGTGTATTACCATGGAGCTTGTGGAAACAAAGGGGTCGTATTATTTCAACAAAACCTTATATTAGTTTATCCCGGACTAGACCTGCTTTATTAACGAGAGGGTTCAATGGAAAATCAGCAGAGAAAACGTATCAACCTGGATTTTTTTTAACACATAATTGTTTTTCAGCAAGGTATGAAACTTAAAAATATAAAAGTTAAAATAAAACAGCCGCCTATAAACATATACAAACATTGAGTTTCCTTAAACTTGTTTGACAGTTGTTTATTGCTATCGTCTTCTCACTCAACACAGGAGTCAGAAGATAACATGATTAGTGAAAGAGACAAGTTCAACATTAGCATCAAATAAGTCAGACGTCACGTAGGGAATTTGCTCTTGACATTCCATGCTTCTGGAAATCAGAACAAACAAATCTTTTCCATGTGTTCAATATTTAGATTAAACAATTGGATGACCCTGATAGGGCACATATTATCAATTGTATATTGAGACATAAGGAAGCCAACAACAACGCCAGGAAGAAAATTGCAAGACAAAAGCATGACATAATGTGAATTGTGAATATGAGGATCAACTCTCAAAATTTAAAATAGCTTTTCTGAGGGTCGATGTTTGGAACATGGCAATAGATCAAAACAGCTATTAAGTGAAAAGGGCAAAAACTGAACGTTCATTTTTGTCTTTATTATTTCAGAAGCGATAAAATGTTTTGGTTTAACAGAGCTATAAAAGCAATTTGACGGCAAGTCAAAAGATCTTACCTCGGTATGAGAGTTACCCGATGTTTCCATCAATACTTTAAATGTTGAATGCAGTTTTTAGAACGAAAAAATGCTGTTAAAACAGCAAAATTGCCATCTGTAGGACTACGTCATCATTACTAAATGTGCTTGAGCGACTTAGTATGAATAGTATTACAGAGAACTGCACAAGCCTAAAGCGGATGGTTGGGGTAGAACCGATTATACTGTTTGGACTTACGCCGGAAATATTATGAATCTGGAGCTTGAAAAAAATGTATACGGTTCAG
Organism: Clione limacina; assembly: GCA_032362205.1. Lineage (NCBI taxonomy): Eukaryota > Metazoa > Mollusca > Gastropoda > Pteropoda > Clionidae > Clione > Clione limacina. Next base: position 8,129 of record JAUUEB010499874.1, read on the forward strand.
TAGGTTTGTTAAAAACTGAGGTTTCACTACTTTGATGTTTATATTTGAGGATCAAAAGACAAAATATCAAACACGATATGGTGTTGATCATAACGAGTTTCACAGAAGAACAAAGACGGCTGCCAAAACGACTTTTTCAAACATCGACTTTAAAAATCTATTATCATTAATTTACTGTCGTATTTTCGTATCTATGGTAACAAGTCAAACATTCTGTGTAGGGAGGTAAATATTCAATATACAAAACGACTCTTTGGTTCCTATATAGGCATGTAAAGAAGAACTTTAAATTTGATAAAATATATCACGCTCTTATTGCATTGAAGACCACATGGAAAATCATATGTATAATAACTATAAAAAAAAACACCTGTAGAATACGTGCATCTCTTTTTATGCCCCTGGAAATTAATCAATATTTTATAACGCAGATGAATATTCTTCTGAGAAATATGTATATTCATGACTTCCCTCGCTCTTTCTTTCTTTGTCTTTTCCCAAATGTTAAGCTTCAAGAAAGATGATAAATATTATACCGCCCCTTACAGTGATTATAGTTAGCCCTGAATAAACACAAGTATCATGTAAAATAAACAGTTTGACTGACGTAACTGGCGCATGTGTTACCTTACTCACGCCTCTTTTCTCTGGTCAGTTTTGATATAATTTTCGGAGAGTGTGTCAGAAATCAGGGAACTATGCAAATACATATATCATTATGCAATACAAATATCACTGAATAAAATGTTGATATCCTCCAATCTACATCTAGAGAAGAGAGTTATTTACTGACGCTCGAGGCTCTACAACGTAACGGTCTACATATCCAGGAACTCATAAACACCAAGGATACATATAGGAGCAGGACATGGACGATAAAGTTGTAGTCACTTATTTTGTCTTATCATTCCTCCTTTGCCTTTATGAATATTTTTCTCTATGAAATATCTGTAATTAAAAGAATAATTTTGCAAAACAAATGTGTTGGCTTAGTGTCTTCGGTGGATATAATATTTCACCCACACACACCCCCAAAAAAATGTCCACATCCCAAAATGACATTTCTAATACTCAAGATTACACGAAATAGTCACAATTTGATAAAACAAACAAAAAAACTTGCTAATCGACAAGACTGTCCACTTATAGAATAAATCATTCGTATCCCATAACTGATTTTTTTCTTTACGCTCATTTTCCTTTCAACACTCCGAATAATAAAGTATCAGAACTGGCACATAGTAGCGAAGCAATCAACATAAAATACGCAACATTTACAAAAACGCAAACAGGGCGGGAGTAAATGGGTCCCGTGAATTGAAAATGAATCGAAACAATAAAGTAAACAGATAATAATACATGAGATGTGAGGATTATATCCTATCTATGTCTATGACATTTATTGAGCAGCGACAGGTAAACAAGCTACTCCCTCTAGCACAAAGGCAAAGGTCAACAATAACTCGTAGGTGTGGTGATAGCTGTCTTAGAAAACAAAGTTCTACCTGAATTTTGTTCTTAATACAGAGAGATCTTACTGATAGCGTCATGTCTATCAAAATTATATGCACATTACTGATGTTGGCGTGAACTCACTAAATGTCAAGACGATTGTTTTCCGTGTTACATCACTGTCTACTTGTGGGGGATCTTTATCATGTTAATTGTGCCACACTTGTCAATAAAACACAAATTTGATGCTACTGATTGATGAGCCTTTTTTATTTTCTATTTATCAAGACATTAGTTGTATGTTTATTTCTTAAAATTGTGTCACAAATGCTCGTCATCAGTAGTTTATGTTCAGGATTTAAAGAGTGCTTGGCTTGATCTCATTCAACAGACAAAAGTATCTTAAAACACGATGCGTTCAAAAACAAACATAACGAGATGGATAAGAATTCAATGAGCCGAGTATTACAAGATGTGATATTAGAACGTCAGTGGAATACAGAACAACGTAAATAAACTTGGCTTCGTGACAATGTTTTAATGTCAAATTTATGAACACTCGAATACTGCCAAAGGGTTAAGACTTAAGACACAATCTTCTTTCTTATATATTTACAAATCCTTACCTAACGATGAATATGATATCATGTGTATTTGACTTTGCTAAACAATAATGCAAAATACTTTTTTGAATCAGGGTTGGCGATTATTTTTTTTTCAGAACCATTTACGATCCCCCTAAAACTGTAAACAAGTAGCTACATATCTAGGCCAGTGGCGGCAGTTCTGCGGA
>JAUUEB010499885.1:0-10372 GCA_032362205.1 Clione limacina
GCTGCTTTTTGGCTATAACTGTCGCGGGAAATTTTGACTTTAGGCAAATTGGTTCACGGGAAATTCAACATTTTTTCTAGCTGTGATTATGAACAGTTGCCACTTGGATTGTTCATTTTGACTCTTAATTACATTGTTTGGCCCATTTCCGATCCATGTTTTACTGTGGTCATACCTTAAATGGTGGCTCATATGAACTTTTAAAATACGAACATGTTCTATGATTCTTGCTCAGCGAAATGATCATGTATGCTGAGACAACCTTGTGCATTTTTCTGAAATAGCTACTGACAACTGACAACTGACAACTCATGAATTTGAGCTAATTTCTTGTAAAACAATAAGAAAACGTGTTTAATGGAATGTTAGAAACCAGACTGTTATACCTTTTTCAGACAGTTAGAATCAGGAAATGTATTATTTCTGGAATCGCATTATTTGAGGAATATATGTCATAGACTGGTTAATATTGTGCAAGTTATATGAAGTTTAAGAAAGGTTAGGTTAAATTGGTTAAATTGAGGATTTGGCAAATGGTATACTTTTTCAAAACTATTGGCCCTACGCTACGGAACAATTTTAGGGCAGTTGAAACTTTCGTGGTGGTCAAATCGTAGCCACTATACGATAAATAAAGTAAAATTACCAGATACAATTTTTTTTAAAGAACCTTAATACGTCTTTTACCTTGGAATTGACATTAGAATTAACTTGAAAAGGTGTAATAGCCTCGAAAATTGTTCTCAAAAACTTTCATAGTCTCCGATATTAAGGTCCCGGCCAAGATTTGTAATCAAGTCGAATGTGAAATGTGGCAGCAAACACGAATCACATGCCGGATTCGAACCATGGCCCTCTCGCATGTGAGACAAGTACCTTACCACCGAGACAACCACGCCTCGTCATAATCATTATTCTTCCCGTTTGTTGTTGATCAACTTCCATCATCTTTACTTAATCACTAGGCAGTATCCATGACACTACACTCATGGGCTAGATCATCAGCCGCAAATATCTCAATATTTGATGGTGTCTGTTCATAATCATAATCCACTTAAGATGGGAAACAGAATGTTTATTATCAGAAATATCTCAAGACATTTATACCTGACATAATAGTACTCAGACATTTTGAAGAATAAGAGATCGATACGATCTCTTATTCTTCAAAAAGTCTGAGTACTATTATGTCGGCCACAAACGGATTGATTAGCAAAGACTATCCTCTTTGGATGTCATTAACATAACTACGAACCCTTATTTGTCTTAGATGTTTAAAGAGACTCGTGGCCAATATTGACACATCTTTACAAGATGATGGTCTAAGATTTATAATTGTTATTTTTTTATAATGTAAAAGAGACGAAGGGAATCATAATTGTTTGAAGGAACTTTTCTAAAACTGCCCTTTTGATGATAAATTGTTCGTAAGTGAAAATTGTAAGCGCTTTATGCTATTTTGGATACACCGATCTCAGATAGATTATTGGTATTTCAATATCGACCAGACTTTAATAAAAATCCGAGCATCGTCTAGTCTTTCTAATACGACTTAGATCATTTAATTTTAAAGAAATACTTCTTATTCTTACTTTTACCTAAAACATGTATTATCTTGTAAAGATATCTCTTTCACTCATAATGTCTCTCTTAAAAATTGACACATGCGAACCTTCATATGAGGTACAAATGCAAGCAGAATTCCGTAAAGCAAGGACAGGAATATTGCCATTTTCAACGCTTAATTGTTTGTTGATAAATGGGAAGATGGTTTTATCCCAAATTATAATTGAATGTCATGGTGGCACATTCCCATACTAACTGCAAGTCTTGCAATATTTGTTTGAATTTTACAATGAAACAGGCTATCGATTATATAAATATTTCTACTGGTTCAATAACAACAACAGCAAGATCGATTAAGGTCGGGTGATCAAGAGAGTAGCCAAATAACGGAGAAACAAACACATGGAGGCCAAGAGCAAAAAAAACCTTACTGACCATAAGAAAGAAAGGGAAAAATAGGAATATAATTCAATAATTGGTAAACGTTTGATTAAACCAATAGTTGATTATAGTTGACATTCAGTATTTAAGTCATTTTATGCGCTGTCAAAAGTGTGCAGAGTTTCCGGCTCCGGCACCAACCCCCAAAAATCCTTTCGGCTCCGCAACCCCGGTCTGTCTTATGTAAGAATGTATATTTTCTCTACCACTGTTAAGTCACTCTAAATAAATGGTGATAAATATAAGTCCTGACAAATTTAGTAATTTACTTTAATTTCTTGGATTTACGAAATATTGATAAAACTATTCTATAATATATTTCACCATATGATGTGCATCTTCTAGCCTCAACATCAAGAGGAGAAGACTATTTATTGACATCAGAAACGTTGTTTTAGCATGAACTTAAACCTGAGATAAACACTAAAGATGAGTATAAGAGAAGACCACTCAACGTCAAATGGTAGAGTTTAAATATGTGTGTGTAAAGTTTGACTGCATGATTTTTACTATTTTCTAGCTAAGATATTGTATTAATTGAACATGCATAACTTCTTGTATATCTTTTGATTTATACAACTAATGTGTTGTATTTTTGTGTGTGTTCTACTGATAATGAGTTAAACTTCGAACAATTTGCAATGAAGATCACCATGTAACTAAATAATGGACTTTTGTTGTTGGTACTCTACAATTTGAATATTCTTTTTTTTTTATTCAACTCAAGAATTGTGGACATTTTCAACTTTAAACTTTGCCCGTAAAGATAGATACACTTACAAAGTTTTAAGCCACGACAAAACGAATTTTTAAAACAAACCTGTAAGTTCCGGAATCAGCAGATCTATTTCCACGATTTTTCGCCCTGTCTATTTCCGGCACCGCCCACCTCACCCTCTTATCAACGAGAGCGTCCTCCGACATAAAATAGTTGTCCACTTGTGATGGTTCAAACACTTGACTTACACATTTCCGGTCGCGAGATCTTAGTCGATATTTGGAAGCCAAAATGAGGGATCTGTAGGAGAAAGCACGTTCAAAATAAAACATTGAATTTCATCGAATTTGATTTTCTCATTAAACACATTTTTTATTAAGTTAGCTAAGAGGAGACTGCAAGCAACTGTGTTTCTATTTAGTTGTAAGGCAGTGATTTTGTGTGTATAAAAGGCAAGCCCCTAACAAATTTTAAGATTATTTATAAACTAGTGGCTTAGTACCAGGTATTGCCCGGGAAGGATACAAAAAGAAAGAAAACACAATTTGACTGACTTTGTAATCACCCTGTAGACCTCTCTCTCTCTCCACTATGCGCAAATATGCCACCACCCCCTTTTTAAAATCATATTTTTCAAACAACCTGTTTTATAATTCACTTTTTATATCAGCTTTCGTTTACATCTCTATTAATACGGAAAAAGAAATTTGTGTTCATTTGGCTGCGGCTCGTATATTATGTGCGACAGGAAGAAGGTGCAAGTGTTTCCATATTTAGTTTCATGGAGCTCATTTTAGAGATGAAATATGTACCAACATGTTGACACAGTTTCAGGTTGATTTAGTCAAAACTGTGGCTGTAATCCCATTGCATACACACAAGTAAACATATTTTGAATCTTATAATGTAGAAAATGAAGTATAATAACATGGGCATCCGGAAGATTCTTATTTTTTCAAGGTAAAATGTCATTTCTTCAAAGCATCCACTTCAAAGATTTCTAAATATTTGATTTAAAATCGTATTCCTAAGAAACATTTCCAACAATTATATAGTTTTTTTTTTCAGCAATTAAGTCTATTTTCTTTATTTTGGGAAATGTCCCAATTACAAATACTGAAGGGAAATAGTCATTCTAGAGGAACATAGAAGATCCTGCTTTTTCAGGGGTCTACAATATTTTGTATTCACACACCTCATAATTTTTATAAATGATTTATCTAAAATTATGCATTTAAGAGGCATTTAAAAAAGTATGGATACTATTAGTAAACAAATCTTGACTACCCCTTCCTCACTGCTGCACTGAGAACTGTTATATAAAGACATTGTGCCGTATGTCATGTTTACTATAGAAATGTGGTATATGATATTTTTGAATGTCTGTTAATGGGATAACGTTCTTATACCTGATAACGAAGTTATGATTATAAACAGTTCATCCTCTCTTTTGGCAGAGTAATTATACGTCTATCCATTGAAATACAGCATTTATATAGCGGATTTCCCAACCCAACGGCTAGCTCAATGCGCTTTACATTATTCTATAAACCTGTACATTCTCAGCTTAGAAGTATGTAAGGGATCGCCTGCTAGACGACTGACTTAGCAAGCTTACATAGACATTCACTCAGGGCCGTAGAAACGACCCCGCAGTTCCAGAGTTTTTTTTAAAGGAAAAGAGGGCCTCGTAAAACGTTTTAATTTTATATATCATTGGGGAGCGTCGAAGCACCTAGTTACACTACTGCATTCACGGCCTATATTCGGGTACCCAATTATACATCTTGTTTGGCAGGAGGACGACGATGACCTACTTCTACAAATATTCATCCATAAACATTTGTACAATTGAAGGGGTCCAACCCACAATTGTTGAGGTCAGACTTGAATCAGATTCCTAAACCACTTGGCCATCGTGGAAATGTGTATTATGCAGTGTAAAAAGGTTGTTAACAAAAACAAAACTTACACTCGATAAATACTTACAATGGATAGAGACTATTTTTAAAGAGACTGAAGATAACTATTTTTCACATATTTGTTGAACAGATAAGAATAAATACAATGCGTGGATTTAATGATATAACTTTGAGAAGAGAAGATATCGCTTAGTGAGCCGGAACGTAAGGCAATCAAGTCTGAGCCAAAAGACTGCAAGTTTTTTTTAGGGCAACACTGATATAGCACAACCTTTTAACTGAGTTAAATCAGAAACTAATTTTAATCATAGTTTGTTTCTGTTACCTGTCTAGTACACTGCCACTTCTCAGGAGGTCATTCGTCACTTTGGACTTCTTCCTGAGCGATGTGACGTCTTCCTCGTGTGTGCTCATCTCATCATCTGCCGCACAGTACTCGTCGTCAGTTGTCTCTGCACAGAAACTGTCACCTGGGCCTAATGAGGGGTCCGTAATAAGACTTAGAACTGCACTAGAATCTTTTTTATAATAAGGTTCCTCTGTTGCACTTGATGCTGCATCCAACTTCATTTCTTTCAAAGGATAGACAATCTCTGATAGATCAGACGATCCACCAACTATGAGCTCACTGTGACCGTTTTGTTCTAAGTTGCATCTTGGTTGCGATTCTTGAATCACTGGTTTATAGCTTTTAGTTTCAACAACTATGGCGGAATTTGAAGGAACTGAAGTTGCGAAAGGTGTATTGTCAGTATCTGTCTTTATACAAGGTAGACTATCAGAGACTGACTGGTTATCTAGAGTTTTTGGAACTACTTTAATGAGCGTACTAGGAACACCATTTTGCCCCTCGTGAGAAAAATGTTCTTGAAGACTCGATTGTATTAATTCACTTTGAGGTCTCACTAACTTATTTAGTTGTCTAAATCTTGGCTTGGGGACGGGTGATTTCTGTCCTTTACTGAGAGTAGAAATTGAATCAACCTTTGACATATCTTGGGATACGTCAGAGCTATTTTGACGTTGGCGTCGAGGGGCAGGTGTTGGTTTCCATTCGCCAAACGTTTCACCATGGCGGAATATTCCAACACTCTGCGCACGTCGATGAGTCTTAGGTGTCGAGGTCATGGTTGTGCGACCAGGCACAACCCCTGTTGCATTTGGTGACGACTTAGCTACTTCCGCGGATTTTTCATGAGTTGAAGATCTATTTTTCGAGCATCCTGTTGTGCCCAAATTTTGTATCTCTTCCTTGATTTCGTTGCAAACTGTTTGGTTGGAACCCGTTAATGATTCGCTCTTACTACTTGCATCATATTCATTGGAATTTATATCATTTAAGCACGTGGCACTACTTTCATCATACTGTGGTACTGAAAATACACCACAATACAATGAAATATTTTCTAAACTTGAGGAAATCCTTCTAATTTCCCCACGCTTTAAACTTAAGTCTCTATCCTCCATCGCTAGATCATCATATTGAGAACTTAGGTCAGTCTGAGAAGTCTGAGAACGCCGTAACTGCCTTAGAACATTCTCCATCTCTTCTTTCGGTGGCGTATAATTTGGTGGAGGTGGAAAATGAAAAGACCTGCTGCCTAAAAAGGTGAATTTTGAATGTTCTTCAGTCTTTTTGTTTGGGTCTTTTGGAGGAGTGAAACATGGTGGTGGGGGGAGAAATCTTTTATTGCCAGGATTACATGATGTGCGACCTAGATTCCTTAAAAATGGACTTGAGTGTCGATGTGGTGAATTTAATGGGAGTGGGCTCAGTGTATCTTTTTCGTCATCTGTGTTTGAATTTCCTAACAATGGAGCTGTTGGCATGTTTTGAGTCCCCGTTTGAATAATGTCAATATCAATATCAGTAACTAATGTTTTTTTATTTTGTAAAGGAGTTGGTGGGTAAAAATCCGAGCTTGTTTCCACTTCTTTTAGATTTCGAGACATTTCAAAATCATAATCCATGTCGACGTTGTCTGTTGTGTAGCTCTTCTCGAAAAACGATAAGTAACCATCGTCAGCTTTCGAGATGTTTGGCAATGACCATGTAAAGTTTTTCCTCTTAGATTCCCTTAGAGTTGAAGTTGAAGAAATATCACATCCGGTGATATCCTCAAAACTGCCCATGTACACGAGATCATTATTACGTTGGGGCGAACTATAGCGACTGTTAGTAGCATATTTCGAGTTAGGGTGACTCGACTCGTTTCGTTTACTTTTAGAATACTCAGTTTCAATATTACCCACAGTACTTTCAGTGTCCCTCTGCACTGTCAACCTACCTACATTCTCAAAACTGCCCATATATACACATGATAAGTTTTCTGGGGGCAAACTATACCGGTTTTTCCTTTTCATTTCTTGTGTCTGTTTTGAAATATTGTCTTTGGCATTCTCGCGTCTAACTATTTTGTTCAATGATCTAATCACTGGTGGAGAAGAGTCCAGTACTGGACGCAGCTCAATACGTTCATTGCAAACATGCATACATGGGTTAAAGTCGGGGGATTTCGATGAGTTAAGGAGACTGATTTCCGTCGTTATTGCGTCTTCAAGACAGGATGTGGTTTCCTGCACAGGACTAAGCTGATCCGATGGATTGTGACTAGTATCGTACTTGAGATAAAATGCTCTGCGAGGGTCCCATTCTCCAGAGTCATTAATATCTTCAGAGAAATATGACGTATTAGCATCAGAGTCGATAGACACGCTTGGATCGTGGACATCTGCACTGACCTGCTGCCTTGCTAACTCTTCAGACGTGAGCACACATGACTGGACCCTGTATTCTCTTCCATTTTTACGTCCTGCTAGAAAGGTTAAGCCTCCTGCAAACACATAGGGTCTTTCAAGCGTTCCATCTGCTCGTAACCTAGCAGGGGAAGACGCTAAGCTTCTGTTCACTTCAGAATTTGGTTTTTCAGACTCATCAATACCATTTTCCATGATATAAGCCCATCCCTGGGGAGGCTCAGAATGTCGCTTCTTGGGGTCCGCTGGTGGCTTTTCCCTACGCTTTACATATTTTTGAGAAATCTGCTCAGGTTGTGTCTTGCTTTCGTCTGGTCGATGACCTCTCTTGTTATTTGTCGGTCTTTTTGGCATGGGGGTTCTATCAAGTGTGTCAGTATTTCCTCCCATGCATAGTAAATTAGAAAATGTCGATTGTTTCTTTTTTCTCTCCTCTTTCTTCTTTTTCTTTGCTGCTATTTCTTTTTCTTTTGCAGCCTGGCTTTTCGCCAATACTTTCTCAGTTTTTTTGCTCCTCGTTACACGCTGTTCCTCTTGGACTCGTTGTTGTTTCTCAAGCGAGCTCGATCCTTCTCTAACCTCGATGCCATCGGGGCATGATTGGCGCTTTCTGCAATCAGTTTTTTGTTTTGTTGTTTCCTTCCTTTCTGGGCGCAACAGACGAGATAAGAAGGTCGACATCGTTGCAGATTCTGTTTTGTCCCTGAGAATTAAAAAAAATATAAATTATGCTTTAGCTGCACCTATTTTTTCAATGGAGAATTATTATGAAATACAGTCTCAATTTAATGAGATAATCCTACAATAATCCTGCAGTTTGTAATCATGGGAAAATTCAACGTGAGGGATTTAGTAAATTCTGTGTAATGTATGAATAAAATCGTTCAAAACACATATAAACTACCCAAGCTTCAGTTGTATCAAAGTCCATAAGTTGATATAGCTTAGTTCATTACCATAGTAGCAAAACTTACCCTTAAGAATCTCATCACTCCCCCATATCATACATAAATGAAATCTAATGTAAAACCTATTCGCTCAATAGTACGACAGAAAATGTTATACTCACTACAGACATAAAGACTGTTAAAAAGAATATCAAAACTATCAAAACATGTTGCCATGCTGCAGTGTAAACGATAGGAAATGCTTCACTTTCAAACTTGAAAAAGTTGTTGTTGTTGAACGTACCAACCCTAGAGACATAGACTATCTCATCTCTGATATAACCAGTAACAAAATGGCACTATGGTATGATCTGATGCTTACTATATGGCTCATTTTCACAACGATTCTGAGAGTTCAGCGGGTAAAGCAACGCTCATCCAAGTAGGGCACACAACTTGGCAACGTTTAGACTGTTGTATATTTTTAGACCTTGTGTTTCCAAGTGTTTCTTGTCATTCATTACACTATCTGGGTTTGCTTTGAGATTACGAATGAACAAAGCAGCGTGAAGCAATTCGCTAACGCAAAATCAGTCAACAAACAATTGACTTGCTGCAAGCGAACGAGTGAAACGAACAAAGACTCATTCAACGTGTACTTGACCGTTTAGAGCATTACTAAACTATTTAAGATCAGTGCCAAAATACTTAAGATGAAGTTCTTCAATAAAATAAAGTAAAATACTTTATATATATATATAATCTCGGATTCAGGCGCTTAGCCAGGGGGAATTGCCCCATTTTTTTAAGATTCAAAATTCTCTTGATTTGTACAGTTTATAACTAAATTTAAAAAACTTCGCAAGTTTCTAGATCAACTACAGTTCCCAGGATTTGAAAATTGTTTCAAACTGTTATTACAATTTTAACCTTGTCATAATTTGCGTATTGTTCATAGCTCTGTTTCACCAATAAAGATCATGATTTTTGCCTACTTTTAATACTCATGTAATAAAATGCTTACGGCTTTATCTTCTCTCAAACGAGACCACTTTTTGGCTTATACAAGTAATCGAAAAAAGGTAAGTATACACAGATTAGTGGTGGCGCCAATGTTATACGGACAAGGGGGACTTAATCCTATCCTTTAAATCACCTAAGTCCTCCTAAGCCCCCTGAAATTTTGAGAACTGGGAGAAAAAAGCAGGCGAAACTTGTACAAACTTAACATTGTTCACTCTTCATTTCGTCCCAAAAGCCCATCCCCGTGAAAAAGACTTCAGGCGCCGCTGCTGACCACAAAACAAACCTTATAAAGCCGTATCGAACAGTAAATATGTGTGCGTTTGAAGGAGGCATACATTTTAAGCAGCAGACATACGCCATGTCCTTCAGCAAAATAGAGTATTCAATGTATAATAGTTAAACCACTAACCTTTGTTTGCTATTTGGTGTGAAGTGAGGAGTCTCGACCCATTGTCGTGGTTGTCTTGTTGGCATCCCAAATAAAGCTTATTGGAAACGATCAATCTGAGGAAATACAATACGAATTAGTTATGTTATCCAATTTAAAAAAAAATAAAAATCAGTAAAGCAAAAAAAAAATATCTCCAGTGCTAACAATTGAACATCAATCACAGATTATTTCATATTAAAAATGTGTATCTGAATATTTAGGTTTAACGACGTATTTCTATCTCGTTTAAAGTCTGATGAATATCTAAGATAGTCAAGAAAGCTAAAAACCATGTAATCACTAATCGTATAATTATATATTCATCAAGACACGGGCAATTTTGAGCACAATGACTTGAACATTTGTAGATTAGTAAAAGAACAAATGTTTGTTACCTTGGACACTATGTATTGATTTTGTAACTGATGATAAGATACCTTTTCCTTCGCTAATATATATTATACTAGTGGCTTAGTACCCGGTCTTGCTCGGAAAGGATAAAAACCCCAAAGAAAACACGAATTTGGCTGACTTTTAACCACCCTGTAGACCTTTCTCTCTCTCTCTCTCTCTCTCTCTCTCTCTCTCTCTCTCTCTCTCTCTCTCTCTCTCTCTCTCTCTCTCT